>WJEZ01001679.1:0-16363 GCA_009869925.1 Thalassaphorura encarpata
AATTCCCTTGTTAGTCCCATAACCCTTTTCACTCAAACTCAACAGGCAAGGGACGACTACGGCAGGAGAAACGGCTGCTATTACGAATCTAAAAAAATCGATTTTAGCATTTATAAAAAATTTATGAATTCCTGCATAGGAAGGCTACCCCAAGAGGAATCCCCATGCCCATGGAAAGTCGAGGATGAAGTGCGATGCTATTCCAATTGTAAGAGCTTCGAAGATACAAGGTAAAAATGCTAATCTTAAAACAACGCCTTTTAATTTCATCAAGGCTCCAGCATCCAGCCCAAGTCCAGCACGAATCAGAATTATGACGAGAGCAATTTGTCTGCAATAATATTCTGATAATTGTTTGCACATTCAAAATACAAGCAAGACGTCTACATTATTTTTTACCTCAATGGTGAAGAAACGAGAGGAGATACGTCTTTTCCAAAATCAATCAGAGGTACATTTCGTAGCATTATTCCTGCAATTAACATGCCGACTAGAGGTGGTAGCTTCACTGTACCCACAAGTGCTCCTAAATAATTAATCAGAATTATTATTTTTCATACACCTCCAATTTTAACGTATCCTTACCTAGTGCAAGTCCAGAAAATTCCAGAATAAATATTGGGAAAATTGACCCTCCAGGAAGAGTCGTTGGACCAATCAAGAGAAAACAGAGGATCCAAATAATCACAGGAAGGAGTATATAAATAAAAAGTTGGCTCATGTAGGATTTTGGCTTCCATGATAAACTTCTTTTTATCAATTTTTTACATTTTGAACTGTTTTCTTCACCATTTCCTTCAATGAGTGCGAGTGGTGGAAATTCTTCCATTTGAGTTGCTGAGTAATAAATATCTTCAGACGATCCCGGATTTTCCATATGAATTTCTTCAGTTGTTACTGGTGACCCTTCCTCCACCTTTGGATTATCCCTTTAAATTAAATTTGAAACTTTATTTTGTAATGTTCATTCAGATTCTCTGAGTTTTCAATAAATTTTACGAACATGAATGCAGATCAGGTCGGTGACCTTCTTTGGGACCAGAGTTAATTTTTAGCTCAATCCATGGTCGGGTCAAGGATATTTGAATGCCATCAGGAAGTGATTTTAGTTTTGTACTGTAGGAATGCTGTATGATTGAAAGCACTTTCACCACCGAAGAAAATTCTTATTTTTAACACATTAGTATGAGAATCCTAAGCATGCCTTGAGACAAATAGTGCAATATTCAGTCATCGAATCGGTTATGGAATTTTATTAACAACACTCCCTTAAACTAAATTGGTGTCGGAACTAAAATAAATGAGTTGGAATTGTTTTTTTTTTTCTTTTGGGTCGGGAGTCTGGATAAAAATACCCGGGTAAAAAGTGGGACTGGAACATCAGTTGAATTCCTTTCCCAAGGATGTCTTTTCGAGCGCGGAATTATTAGTAAGTCATCTATAGCGACGAATTTCAGCCAAGAACATCATCGTACTCGAGGCTTAACCATTCGCTGCATTACATTCGTTTCATTTTCCAGATATTGCGTTAAAACTGAGACATGAAGCTAAAGAACAATACTAGCGAGAATAAAACTCACAAGCCAAAAAGGAAAATTCTGATGGAAACCTTTTATTTGCGCATTTTGTTAACATGTTTCGGAATTTTAGAATTGAGTCGCGTAATGGACATTGGCAAAATAATTTGCAAGAACTTAAGGAAAATGTCTGTTATTGCACCATTCAGCCGTTTTTTCTCCGAGCTGACTGCATTAATTATTCAAGTAAACCTTTCTGTTTTAATTCATTTAACATCAACTTGCATTGCTAAATAATTTGGCTTGAATAGAACACAGGATGGAAATGATAAATACAACTTAACGGATAAGCATGCATCTATGTCAATTATAATTCGCTTGAATAAATGAAATGAGGATGTGGAAACATTACATTGTAAACACTTCTTGTATAATTCCAAAACGTTTTCTGTACATATCTACCTATCAAAACCTGCAAGAAATGAAATGAACGAAAATAAAATGAACTCGACAAATTCTTGTAAACAATTGAAAGTATCTGTAGTCTGTAGATTATATTAATTACTGTTTTAATTTCAATGTTAAGGAAAAACATGAGCTTTAGCTTTCACAATACAATTAAAGGTATATTTATATCATTTGGCGTGCTCGTATTTAATTTTAATTTTTCCACTTTCAGGGAAAGTGGAAGCTTGTAGTTAATATTTTGTGAGCATGTATATACCCATCCCGTTTCTGAACTACAGGGAAAAACGATAAACTTATGGATATTTTATTCCCAGACCAGAGAAATCGAAGAATAGAAGATATTCTATTCGAATTTTCCTATCTAAGCTACACATTTTACTTTGGCCACTTTAATTATTCACAGGATTATCAGATTAGATCATCCATTAACTTTATTTTTCTAGGACGAAGCTCAGGATGGAGTTTTGTTTTTATTTCATCATTTCCTTGGTAGGTGGGTCAGTGGTTATACTTGTATTAGTTACACTGCGCTACAGGATCAAACCATTAAAATGATTTCAAAATTTTCACTCAGAACATTCAAAATTCTACAAACAATTGCCTCCACTGTGTATGGTATTTGCCCTTGTAAATTTGTTGAGAAGAGAGGAAGATTTGTCCTGATCCCCTACAAACAAAACTCAAGAAAATATCAACTTTTCAAGTTCCTAATTTTCTTTTATATGTTTGTAAAATTTTGGACAATTATTTGGCTTCTTTTACTTCTTGTTGGATTGAACGTTGATGGTTGGGAACAATTTGTACAAGTTTTTGTACTTATCCTTGAATCCGCAATTTGTGCATTTTTATGTGCTTTCAAAACTTATCATCTCAAAATCATTACTTTTGTTCGTGCTTTGATAATGTTCAATCAGAAACTTGCCAGAACGTTCAAAAGTCCCGAATATGTGAAAAAGGATGGAATGGAGGCCTATTGTAGTTTAATTCTTGGGATATTTGTATTATTTTGTATTTTTACACCATTATGCTTTGCAATATTCATGCAATATCTGGACCCTAAATCGGTTGATTTTACAGTTGACACTTTCTTTTTTTTCTTTCCTCGAGACTATGGACTAATTTTATTTTGGATCTGTGTTTACTACATGAGCACATTGGATACTCTTACAATAATCTGTTTGTTGTCCATTTTTATTTTTCTAAATGCTCTCAATAATTGGCTTGAATTTCACAAATGGTAAGTGATTTCGATCGTTTATTTTAGTTTTAACATGAAAAAGTTGTAACTAATCTATGCATTTACTTTTAGGAATGGAAACTTTGAATCTGAAGCACAAAAATTTGAAAGACATTTCATGTTCAGAGCACATCAACTCTTACAGTCAGTGATTGTTCAATCATTAGATAAATTATTACCAATTTACTTTGTTATAGCTACTTTTATAATGATGTTTTTAGCTACAGGATTAATTCTCTTTCATAAAACATTTGGTTTCATTTTTACAGGCTTAGCACTTACGTGCCTTGCAATTGCTTTTGTTGCATTTCATTTAATTATAAAATTTGCAGCTCAAACTGCTACAGCCTCATTAGTTTTTCCAACTTCTCTAACATCCTGTACTTACAGTAAAACTAATCTGCACAGAAAATATGACAAACTTTGGGCAAAATCTTGTCGTCCATTGTACTGGAGTATAGGAATGTTTCATAATATAACAAAAGGAAGTTTTTTAATCATTTTAGATCAAGTACTTGTCGCTGGACTAGTGGATTTACTTTTGTATTGGGACAGTAAATGAATAATTAATCTTTTTAGAGTGCAGAGTGTTTTATATTTATTATGAGTACACTAATTACCTTAGTTTCTTTTAAGATAAAGACAGAAATGAATTAAAAGTTTAATTTGTGGGTGGGCATCGAGCACAGACTGGAATCTGGGTCCGGGACCCACCGCAGTGCGAAACTTGAATAGAAAATTTTCACTTTGACACCTCAGCACAGTTTTAAAGGATTATGCTATTCACTCAGTTTGAATTTAGTAATTATTCTAAATATTAATTAAGCTAGAGCTAGGCTAACGTTAGTTTACAATGGTATTCTTTAAATTCAACGTTCTTCTGTCCTCCGCTTTTGCGGCAATGGTGAGAATAACAACAATTACTATGAATTTTGTCATAATCGGATTAATTAGTAATTTTCCATTTTGTAATACTCATTATAGTTGGTCAGCACTTGCACTTGGTCATTGTCATCAGCGAATTCTGAATTTATATCCAATTCTATTGAAATTGACGAGACGAATCCTGAGGCAGAAGATTAGTACAAGAATTGGATTAAATCCAGAAACCCTATCTTGCTCATCCTGTCAATTGTTGGAAAAATTTGAACTGAATGACATTAGGTAATTTATGCAACAATATTTCAGGCGTGGTATAATTTTTTGATTCAACTTATTTTTCTTTTTACTTTTACAAAACAATAGGGCAAACTGCCTTCGATGCTGTAATACCAATTTAGACAAAACCTCAGACGCAAATTCCCAAGATTCTTCAACTGTATATAAGAAATATCCAAAGGCAAGACTAGAAGTTTGTTGGTGTAAATTCCCATCAATGCCGCAAATTGAAGGTAGATTATCAAAAAAGTAAAAAAATTTCAATTCAATAGTCAGTCTAAAAAATTAATTGGCCTTGTTGCAGCATTTGTCAAGAGTGATCGTCCAAAGAAATTTCCAACCCTTACAATCAAACACATCCCTGCCCAATCTCCAATTATAAAATTGATGGATGCGGATGGAAATGTAGAACAAACTTTGGCCATAAATAAATGGGATACAGACACAATTGAAGAGTTTTTCAGTATGCATTTAGATACAGTAGCAGCAAATCCAGCTGAGTAAATTTGTTGAAAACTAGTCCAGCCATCTTCGACTATTTTAAATTGACGAGACATGACAGACTGACAACGACAGCTACAACTAAGGAATTGAATCCCTAATAACATGACAAATTGTCACACTGTTGTATCGTGTATCATTATCCGCAATAAATATTTTAGCATGTTTGTATGTTTTGTGTTCTTTTTTTTTGCGTGATTGGGCTATGACTCGGAGTCTAAGTAGTGTTTACGAAGTTAGTCGATAGGAAAGTCATGGAATTCAATTCAATATTTTTGATATTTTCAATTTGGTTTTGTTCATATTCAGTAAATGCAACAAAAAATTCTAGTAGAAATAATAGTACGAATAAAATTATACATTGGAGGAATGGACCTCTCATCAGAATTTCAGATTCTATCCAGAATGTATTTTTTCTAAATCCGGATAAGAAACTTATTCTAGAGAAGTTAAAATGGACTGGGCTAACCAGCTTAACATCTGCGGTTGGCCCAAATTTACCAGCCTGTGAACCTGCCGATATAATGTGGAAGCAGATTAATGAATCACAGTCCATTTTATACATTGGAGGAATGGACCTCTCATCAGAATTTCAGATTCTATCCAGAATGTATTTTTTCTAAATCCTGATAAGAAACTTATTTTAGAGAAGTTAAAGTGGACTGGGCTAACCAGCCTAACATCAGCGGTTGGCCCAAATTTACCAGCCTATGAACCTGCCGATATAATGTGGAAGCAGATCAATGAATCACAGTCCATTTTGTTTGTTTATTCTAGGAATATGAGCCAATTTGGGAATCAGTTTAAAGGGGTTTGCAGTTTGCAAATATTTACACAAAATTATATTAATATTATTGGTTTTACAAGTAAAATTATACTACAGAATGGAAAATTTGATCACAAGACCAAATTTCTGGAATCCATATGTGTTTTTCATTATCGCTGTAGAATATCAAGGCGAACTGATACAGTTGAGTAAACGGCTAACTCTAAACAAAAAATGGACCATGAACACCCACCTCTATATAATCTTCGAAGACGAAACGAAGATTGGACATTCACTTTGGGAATTTTACAATATCGGCGATGAAAATGTGATGAGGCAAATAAACTACGGACGTCCGATTGATCTGGTAGAATATTACTTCTGGGAAATTGAGTAGGCGACAGAATTTTCAAGGAACAATCATCAGAGCTTCTGCACCAGGCGTGAGTGTTATAATTTTTAGACAGGTGAAAGTATTTAGAGATGATTTTAAAAACGAAATCTCAGGATGCTGATTCTTATATTCACGAAGCAAAATTTAAGGACAAAGGCAAAACAGAAAATGAAACTCTCGAATTTGAGTCTGGAATGGCAGTTAATAATCATTAACTTTATTGCAGAAACTTTCCATTTCAGGTATTGTTTTGTATAATTAATTAGTCTAAAACTTTGTCCATTGTACTACAAAATTTAATTGATTAAGGATTCGGGCACAAAACGCAACATCAGTGTTTCACGACACTGCAAACGAATCCACTGATATTATAAATCAAATATTAATGGGGTTGACAGACATCGCCATTTCAGAACATTTTGTCGGAATTACACGAAGTAGACGTGTCACTCATTTGCAACCAACATTTTCTGAAAGGTAACATTCCAAAAATTCTTTCTAAACAAAAAACTGTCTAAGTACTCCAAAACTACAGGACTTTTGCACATTTCGCCAAAATTCCTCCGAATTCTGCGAGGGACATTTATACTTCATCGTTCAATTGGCAAACTTGGCTTTCTTTGCTGGGCACTTGGTTCCTCGTCATAATTTTCCTCAAGATATTCATTTTACTTAAAAATTGGGGATCTGATGATATTTGCGAATTGAACCCAAAGGATTTGGAAATAGCTAACCAGTCTTTTCTTTGGGGAATAGGGGCGACTTGTCAGCAAGGTTTCTTATAAATTAAATTTAATCGAAACCCTGAGATTTTTATCATTAAACTTTTTTTTCAGGCTGGAGCATTCGACCCGAGTCTACTTCTATCAGGATTATTTTTATGTTTGGATATCTGATGAGCCTAATTTGTTACATTGCCTTCTCAGCCACCATTGTTTCAACTCTATCGGTTAGGCGTGAAGTGATCAAGAACTTTAACGACTTGGTTCAGCACTCATTTCGCTACATTGGTGCATATTTCAACTCAGACTTCGAATACATGAAAGCGGTTAGTACTTTCTAAGCACTCTTTCTCCTTGTGAGTAATTAGTACTGATTATAATGTACTGTCCAGTTATTGTTTGGCATCGGTATAAATATCAGCGAGCATGACATTATTCGAACTTCGGATGAACATGCATTGCATTTAATGACGAGCACTAAATGTGCTTACTTTGCTGCACCCGATACATTTGCCATGACTGCTTACAATCTTCATCTTAGCGATTCGGACATTTGTGGAAAGTTTTCCTCGGTCAAAGTTGGCATGAACTACGAGCGATATGCCATGATGGTTCAAAAAGATTCTCCTCTGACTGAATTTTTTAATTGGCAGTAAGTAATATTTCACCTTCACGTAGTTAAATTGGCATTTAAAATAATTTGGAATTTCTTCAAGGATCCTTAAAATGGTGGAAATGGGACTGATACGTCGTTATATGGCAGAATATGTGGGAGCTACATATGTTCGATGTTATTTCCTGGACACACAAAAGGCACCAGCGCTGGAGCTTTATGATTTATTCACAGCGTACTTGGTACTTGTCAGTGGATACTTGGCAAGTTTGACTGTAATGGTGTTGGAGATGTTTCATTCGTCAATCATGACTGCCACTGGCCATTGGATGAAAAATCGGAAACTTGTATTTACTTGGTAGCCTTAAATATGTCAATTTAGCTGAATACAAAATTT
The DNA here is from genome assembly GCA_009869925.1 of Thalassaphorura encarpata. Taxonomy (NCBI): domain Eukaryota; kingdom Metazoa; phylum Arthropoda; class Collembola; order Poduromorpha; family Onychiuridae; genus Thalassaphorura; species Thalassaphorura encarpata. The sequence goes on from WJEZ01001679.1 coordinate 7,774, forward strand.
TACTCGAGCAAATGTTTTTAATTAGGAGTTCATAACACATTACAAGCTTAATTAGCTAAATTTGCATTCATGTTTACAAAATAGCGGATTAATTTATTATTGTGAAATAAATACATGGGTTAATCCCGAATCCTTGCCCTGCCCTTTCTATACATGAGTGTTTTATAGTTCAACAATTTTTATATTAATTTCATAGGCATGTTTGGTCATTTAGTTCCATATTCTGTCTCTGTCCTTCAATCAAGAGGAATTTCCAATGTATTTAATAAATAACTATGTATTTGACCCTCGATACGGAATCCACTCAACGAATCGATTTGGGCTTTCCTAAAAATTGCACACAAAAATACTACTTGTGTTGAGAAATCAGGGCATGTCAATATTATTTTTTTATCTTTAACTTCCTCAATCGTATACCTGACTGTGGTATAATTAGCACATCCTGTATCAGTAGTAGTAGTGGGAGTTAATTTGTTGAGAATAATTGGGAAATGAGGTTTATGCCTAATCCTCGGAAGCTGGATGATCAGTCGGCGTCGACGGCAAAAGAAAAGAAAAGTGAGTCGGCAATTTCCTCAAAACAAAACATATAGCCATATGGTATCGGCTGCATTTCCCATCATCATCGACGTAACGTCGTAATTGCGTGGGGATTACCTAATCTTACGTTTACGTCTTAAGTTCATTCGGATGAAATATTCAATTATAATTAGAACATACCGTCTGTCTGCTCGTCTGCTAGGAAATAACCAGAAATAGGCAGAGATATTACATAGACGTGCGTTCGGTGGGTATGAACATGAACATCTGTCAATGCCCAATTAGTCAAGTGATGGTGGCAAGCCAGGATCAGAAAGTAGGTCCATGTCCATGCATGTGCATCCACATGCTCATTGCTAATATTTTGTTTGTCTGCTGCGTGGGGATACGTTACGTCTACGTGTGATTTGAGTTAACCCCATCCACGCATTTCTTTTTATCCATGGTCTTAAATGACTTACGACTTTCGGCTTGTGTTTAAAATTAGACTCACAAATCTCATCTCAAGAGAAATGACGTTGCAGATTATTGAATGATTATTGAGAACACATTAGGATAATATTCCATGCATGCCTGAACAAATGCTGATGCTCTTGACTCGTTTGAATCCAAACAAGTTAGATTTCTGCGTAGAATGACAATGACTTTCGGCCTCCTTAGCGTGGTGCTAATTGTTGATTCATCCGTGTCATGTGTCTTTCTGACGTGACGACTTTAGCAGATCATAATATTTTAACTTAACACCTTGAGACAAAGGCCGAGGCCCAAGTCCATGTCACTTTGCCCGTGCAAATTGGGGAATTTGCACTATTAAAATGAAAAAAGGCAATAAAAGGTGTGAAGTATGACGAATACCCGTCTGCATTGTTGAGGATGCACCTTAAACTCCTCCGTAATCCTCCAGGATTAAGTTGTGGACCCGACTTTGAACATATTTGTACCCCACACGCGCTTTTACAATAAATGTTCATGGCACTTTTATTTTTTGGGCTGACAGTTGCTGGCTGAAAGGATGATGTTATTCTGGAGAAAGACGTCATCAGAGTGATCATTCATTATTCATTCAGCATTCAATTAGTGCAAATTAATCCAAGGAAATCATGCCGTAAGGATTTGTGATCAAAATTCACACATCTCTGATTGCTTATGTTTTATGCATGACCAGACGAGACTCGTTCATTACTTTTGACCGCATGGGCTGACAGATCAAATGTAATAAAATTCCATCATCGAGCTGCGTGCATTCCTTGTTATTGCATTGCAAAATTCCCGGATCCCGGAAGAGAACTGTGTCAAGTGAAATTGGATTACCTAATCGGGGCAGTGGCTTCTAGGACATTTTTTATTTGCACAAGACTATGACTTGGTGACTTTGACTTGATGACAGACATGACAATGAAACTTGTTGAATTGGTCGTTATCAATTTGCTTCATGATTTTCCCAGCATTAATAATTATTACAATTGGATATTTTTGCACCTGACGCGAATCGTACTCGTAATAGTAACGTTTGGTCATACTTGACGAGATTTGTCTCATACCTCAATTCTTTTTTTACAAAAACAGGATTTGGATTGGCGTAATTTCTCCATTACTTTACGACAGAATTTAGCATGCCGCCAAAATAAATTTTGTTCGTTCGTTCTCGTTCGTTCCAAAAGCAAAAATGACGTAACTGATTAGGAGTGGGTTTTCCGCTTATCTTAGTCAGTTGAGGATTGGAAATGTATAAATAAAATGTGATGTATGAGTCCAAGGTGAATGCTTCGTCATTTTCACACGTTATTGACACAAGTGACGGATTAACCCCGCCGTACTCTCACTCCAAAGACGAATTTATAATTACACATGTGCCTCTGTTCTGTATGGTTCGCAGATCATGGTTTGCAGATCAAGCACCTGGTCAAGCCTCAACCTGCCTCTGCCTGACTGACTGCCCCCACAAGGCAAAGGCAAATGCAAAATCAAGTCAACCCACCCTCTCTGGCTGGCTTATCCCATCAAATCCAATGTACTTTTTGTTTTTACATTTCACCAGAATAGTCCAGCCAAGTTTCCGCATCATCCGTTTTATCAGGAATTCCAAACTAAGAACGGACCAGCATAGCACCGTACATAATTTCCGCAAACCATAAAACCCACTCTGGAGTCATTCATTCCTTCATTCTTGTATAAATAATCCAGGAGAGTCGTAGATCTTCAAACATTTAAGACTAGAGAGTCAGACAGAAAGCAGAAGATAAAGATATCAGCATCAGCAGTATTGTGCCTTGTGCAGTGTCTCAAATAATTTTCTCACTTCCTAGTTTCGCACAAAAATATTTCACAAAAATATTAGTCAAAATGCGCAGGATAAATTCAGCAAATATTGACGCTATGGTTTTGCTATATTCAGCACTGGTGAGTGATCCATTCATTTTCTTACGCGAAATAATTTTTATAGTATTTTGAGTTAGCAAATTTTTTTGTTTCTTTTTTACTTTCTTAGATTATCGCAATCCTAGCCAAATTCTCAACTGGAACTCCATTGTACGACGTTTATAATTCGGACAATGAGCCAGGAGCTATTCCAATGCATTTTTTAAAGTGAGAATTATTTCTTAAGATGTCAGAAATTATAATTTTTCAGGCAAGTCTAAAATGCTTTGATTTAAATTTACAGAGTCCCAATGCAAAGCAATAGTGACAACAGCATTTTTGAAAATGAAGTATCAGGAAAAGCCTACAAACGAAATCGGAATCAAATAATTTTGCCTTTAAACACAGCCAGTTCTTCAGAGTCATGTTGTCCAACCATTATCGATGTGGTAGAACCATCACATGGGAAAAATCGCTCAGGTAAGAATATTGCACAAAATTCTAGCATTTTTTGATATATTTCTCCTGAATTCCAGACTAATAATCCAAAATTTTGAATATTTCCAGGTGATTTGGTTGAATTGTTTCAATCGGACACAGTTCGTCAATTATTTTATGAAAACTCTTGTGCCCCTTCTATTGCAAATGCTCCTTGTCGATATTTGGATCGGAGGCATTCAATTCACTCAAGATGCGTCCAACAATACTCTTACACTTATGCAATGGTGAGAGACATGGCAAATGAAAATGCAGAGTGGAAATTAGATTATATTCAAGTGAGAAGTGGATGTTCTTGTCACATTTCTAATACATGAGCTGAGCAACTCATCAAACTTGACCTCACCCGATGGATCAAGGAATTGACTTGCCATGCAAGTCATTGACTGCTGTGACTCTTAAGTTCTCATTAGATTAGAAAACTCTTTAGACATTTTTTTATTTAATACCAGTCAGTATTTGGGGGATTTGTACATTCCATGTACTTAAACTTAACATAAGGACTCTGGTTATNAGACATTTTTTTATTTAATACCAGTCAGTATTTGGGGGATTTGTACATTCCATGTACTTAAACTTAACATAAGGACTCTGGTTATGTGATAGTATTTATTTTATTATTATTATTTTGTCTAATAAATCAAATGTTAAGAAGTTTAATCAACCTTGGCTAATTAATTGGCTTGTATTTGTACATTTTATGGCCATTGGCAAATGGTATGGTTCAACAAAGGACAGAAAATACAAAATATGTACATATGCCAGGCAGACAAGTTCATGAACTATGACCATGAGGTCAAACTTGTAGACCGAAGTGTGGGCGATCAAATAAACACGAAGGAACAGGCAAAGCATGGCAAGATCATAAAGTCTGGAATAATTCGTTGGATCCATACCATTATGATTTTACAACCCCAATCAGCAATGACACTAAATTGCTGCACTGCGTCTCTGAACCGCCGCACCCAATGCTTTTGTATATTTCTTTCTCCTGTGACCTCATTATTCATGGACATATGTTCCTGGTATACATTACAACGCATGTAGATTTCCAGGAAGAAATTAAGAATCATGCAACCCATACATACATACATAAATACAGTACAGAAACCTTAATTAACACCCTTAAATAATTAAACAAGCCTGGAATAATAACATTTGTCAGATTTTTGTAAACTCCTTTGAATCAGAATATTTTGTCGAGGACAAATCTCAAATTGCCTCGCCCAATAACTCCGAATAAAATTCGAGCCAACTTCTCCGATCATGATACTTGGAATATTTGTATTTGCATTCACAATCACGGGCATCACCGATGCATCAATTACACGAAGTCCTCTTGTTTTCAATACTCTAAAATTATATGTTAATTAATATCCCAAATCACAGGTGAAATGTAATTTCTTACCGTAGCTCCGAGTCCAAGACTGCCCCTGTGCCATTTAGCCCTTTTCCCATAGACGCAGTCCCGACTGGATGATAAAGTGTAAAAGTAAGATGACGAATTATGCATTCGTAGTAAGGATTTGACTTGAATGTAAACTCTTCACAACCTGGCAATGATTCTGGAATCAATCTGGCATTTATGGCCTTGTATGTCCTCGTATTTTCAAACAAATCCACAATTATTTTGGTCCCTGGAATATTAATCATTTTTGAGCTCTGATTGTTGTTAAATTTTCAACAATAATTCCATTACCATCAATTAAACCGTAGCTCCGAGTCCAAGACTGCCCCTGTGCCATTTAGCCCTTTTCCCATAGACGCAGTCCCGACTGGATGATAAAGTGTAAAAGTAAGATGACGAATTAAGCATTCGTAGTAAGGATTCGACTTGAATGTAAACTCTTCACAACCTGGCAATGATTCTGGAATCAATCTGGCATTTATGGCCTTGTAAGTCCTCGTATTTTCAAATAAATCCACAATTATTTTGGTCCCTGGAATATTAATCATTTTTGAGCTCTGATTGTTGTTAAATTTTCAACAATAATTCCATTACCATCAATTAAAGCTTTAACATCATCTTCATGGCTCAAATAATTTGGTTCAATGATTGGTTTTTCAAAAGGATCTCGACTGGCTAACCTAAGCTCACCAAAACTTTTAGGACGAACAAGGGTTTGAAGTATAAAATTGCCATCATGGCCAAAGTAAGGGCTGAGGTATTTTTGAAGAACGTCTGGACGAACATTTGAAATTCTTTCTAAAGTAATAGCGAGGAGTTTCGATAGGCCACAAGGTGTGAGTGTGTATTGAATGTCAGGCCAAGAGGAATCATTGCGAACTGTTGAGCTGACATAGCCAACTGCAGAAAAACCATTTGAGACACCGATCCCTGAAAATAATAAATTGCCAAGGTAATAAAAAATGTACACACGTTTCTTGTAGTAAGTGACTCGCGCCCACCTTTTCGGTCCAAAGTAAAATCCAGTACTGATTTTAAATTTGCACTTCTCTCCATGATCAAGGATTCCTGACTGTCCACAAGAAATGGGCCGATGAGAGTGTATAAATGATCTTGGAGATTTTGTCCCACGGGCAAATTTGCTCGACAAGGTAACTTAAAAATGATTTTTTAAATTAATTTTGAATTAATTGAACAGCCCAAAATATAAGTTTGCTCACTCCAACGGAATGCAAATGATCCCTTGGCCCAATCCCAGAGAGAAGAAGAATTTTTGGAGAATCGACAGCTCCTTCAATATGACGAAAAAATTGAAAAATTGAAGTGAAAAATTATTTTTAAACAAAATCTTACCAGCACTCAGAATAATTTCCCTTCGGGCTCGGACAAACCGTTTTTGCCCGTGCCGATAGTAAGTGACACCATAAGCCAATTTTCTCTTACTCAAATGAACCTGGAGCAAAACTAAGTTTAGAGATTTAAAAATGAAACAGAATTTTCTAGCTTTTTCCTACTTTGACCACACGGGCGTAACGATAGATTTTTAAATTCTTCCTGCCCAGTATTGGCTGAATGTATCCTGCATAAGTGCTGAATCGCCATCCATCCTTCATTGTTACATCCAATTCAGAAAATCCTACAATTTTACTGTTGTTTGAATTTTTCCAAATGCAAACTATTCATATTTTTAATATTGTTAGATTACCTGAGCTTTGCCAAGCATTTAAATCCCCAACAAGATAGCCCTTTTCTTTTGCTGCTTTTGTGAAATATGAAGACATGTAACTTTGTCTCAATTTTTCCACATGTATTGGTCCCCCCTTCCCGTGATATTGTTCTATAAAAGTCAAATTTCAGGCTAAAATCAAGAACGAATAGCAAAAAATTGTAACTTGATACCATTTGGATAAATTCCATTGTAATCCTCAAGCCCTTTGAAAAACGGAAGGACATTTTCATAGTTCCAATCTGAATTCCCTGTAATTTCTGCCCAATTGTCATAATCCTGAGGATTTCCACGTTGGTAAATCATTGCATTGAGATTGCTCGTTCCTCCTAGCCCAGTTCCTCTAGGCCAAAACATGATCTATTCTAACCAATGTGTGAAATGAACGGGAAAAGTTTACAGATAAATTGTTTCAAAATTTTCCATTACTTGATTCCAAAGAGAAAGTGCAGAATTATTTTGTGGGAGAGTTTCGTACATCAAATCCGCCCCTGGGACTCGAATTCCGGCTAATCCACCCATTGGAATATAAGACATGGGGTTTGGATCTCCACCCAATTCCAAAAGAAGAACTTTATTGTGTCTGGATAAACGATTGGCCACAGCGGCTCCAGCTGAGCCTCCACCGACTAAATTGACAAGTTAAATTAAAATAATCTAATTTAAGGGCTCGTTCTGGACGAGTTTAGCCTTACCAACAATAAAATCAAATATTTCAACATCATCCTCATGTCTCCTCCATGACCTGGACTCAACGTAGTCCCGATAATAGGCAAAATTATAATAAAGGGATAAAATAATTCCAGCTGATGTCAGAGCAGGAATGAGCATGGAAGGACTGACTGGAAGTGGAATTGCAATTAACTGCTCTACAACTCTACTACTAAACATGGACTCCATAATTCTGTCCATAAAATAATTCCAGCTGATGTCAGAGCAGGAATGAGCATGGAAGGACTGACTGGAAGTGGAATTGCAATTAACTGCTCTACAACTCTACTACTAAACATGGACTCCAAAATTCTGTCCTAAAACGTTAGAAGCACAATGACACGGGCACCGTGATTAAACAAATGAACAAAGTTAGCACAACTCAAGACGTCAAGTCCAAGGCTACGAAGCTATTTTAAGTAACTAAAGTTTCAAGTCATTGTTGATGCAGTTGTTGTTGTGTTGTACTTGGGAATTGGGGTCACTCGTCCAAATGACGATCTTGGCTCAAAATATAAAAATCGTGACCTGATATTTAAATGTGTTGCTGACGCTGCTGGGACAGACAGACAGATAAGAAAACAACAACTGACATGACTGAGCTGAGCTCAATTTTCATACATTCATATATACTCTAACTGTAGCTTGCTTGTCTGTCAGCTTATCCCAATAATTATGTTTATATTTCATTTTAGAGGTATTTCCTATAAAAATCCCATTTTCTCAGTCGATGAATAATTAGAGATCTGCTGCTGCTGCGGTCAAAGCTTTTAGACTTTGACCGAAATAAAATAAATTAGCATTTCCGCGTCTCGTCTCGTTGGATTAACTTGTGTGTTTATCCCAGTGCAGTGGCAGGCATGCACACATGCACTTGTAGTAATTTTGTTGTATTGTAATGTAATGGGTGGTTTGGCACACTTTTTAAGAATTGAATTATTTATCAAGATTAAGGAGAGCCCATGACAGAGTCACTTTTTACAAATTGCACAATAATTGGTGGGATAGGTTTGTTTGGTTTGACAGAAATTGGGGGGATTACCTGAATTTCAATTTCATATGTAAGTAGAATTACGTAGCACTCATAATTTTATAAGGAAGTGTTCTAAATCAAAATTAAATCTGAATTTTGCAATAATTACTGATTTTTTTAATAACTTCGCAGAAATTACCTTGCGAAAAAACTAGTTTTCGTGCTAAATAAAATGACGATTGCATCAATGGTGGTAATGCTTCAAATTTATTTTAAAAAAACAAACACATGGACAATACAAAAAAATGAATACAATTGAGTACGTTTTAATTACATGAATACTTATTTTAAAATTAACACTATCACTAATGCTTAT
>WJEZ01001680.1:0-16360 GCA_009869925.1 Thalassaphorura encarpata
TAGTCTTTGCGTGATTATCACAATTGCACGCATTGAATTTAATTAGCTACTGTACTTTTCCTCTAATGAATCTAATAAAAGTCGAGATTCGACATATTTTTTGGTAAAATTTTAATAAGATGCTTCAAAATTTCGGATTCCTGTATTGGATTTGTAGCTATAGTGACTAATGATGAATTTTGTATCAGCACTTAAAATCTGAAGGGTAGATTAGGACCATAAAATGTCCATCCGTTCTGTTCTAGCCATTTAATGCCTTTAATAAGATTTTTTCTCCTGATAGACAAAGCTGAGGAGTTTCAATTCGCTCAATTACACTTGAAAATGGTCCAAAAATCTTAAAGATCTTTCAATAACATGTTTTTCAGTCTTTTTGAACGAACAATCATCTCGTCATCATGTCAGAGTTTGAAAAATAAAGAAGGTGGCAAGCATAAGCCTGCCAGGATATGGGAGTTGGAGTTGAAGATAATTTGAACCGAATGGAACAAAAGTCTTAATTTCCGTATGACATGTTAAGACCACCGTGGAATTTTGAAAAGTCAAGATCAATATCATTTTTATTGTACGTAACGTAGCGTTAGAGATCTGAAATAAAAATCGTCAGAGCAAAAACAAGAGCCCGAGTGCCCAGTACCCACTGCCACCCTGTCTTCTAGCAAAACTCAAAACCACCGGAAATGTTTGTAATGTTGAAAACCCCCCACGATGTCCCATTTCCTCTTAATCCTGCTAAAACTTAAAAACTTCAGCTCAGCTCAATTTTCGCTCGGCTCATTCATTCAAAGCCTTAATTAATCTGAAGATACTTTATTAGTGCGTTTCAAATTGAAATTGTGATAACCGGTTTAATCCCTCGAAAACTGCGTAGGTACGTAGGCAGAATGCTGTAGACTGACTGATACGAAATATCATAAAATAAATTGAAAACAATTATCTATTTTTTAAGGATTGTAATTCACATTAGCCGACCACCTGGTGTGAATCTAATTAACCACGTTTCCCAAAGTAATATCGTAATTTATTTGAAAATCATGTAGGAAACTCATCCGATTTTGGAAAATTGTCATGTGTATAATATTTCCATCGGTGGTAGTTTATCCCTCAACCCAGGATAGAAAATGACAAAATGACAGCAACAAATCTCACGTGCATTCATTATGAGCAACAATAGGACAAAAAACTCAACCCAGAGTCCATGCTTTGCGTGGTATGGCCAAAAAAGTTTGAATTTGATATGATTAGAGGAAATCGTGAACATGTTATGTGTTTTGCATTTCAATTGGTAGTGAATTATTACGTCATTGGGAGCTGGATGATGGTAAGTAAATATTGTTGATGCTAGAATTCGGACTAAGAAGCCAAAGCCAAGCCAAGCCAAGCCAGGTGCCTGCCAGCCTGCCTGCGTGTAATAATGTGTTCCTCCTGTCATATCAAGTTCACGTAATAAAAGAGCGATTAAATGTATGGACGCGAGCTGTCAAGTTGAATTAAACGGGAGTCATAACCCTTTCGCACCAAATGTGGTCTTTCCCATCTCCCCTATAACATGCAGTTCAATCCATCCATCCAACCATCAATTAATTCCTGCCTAAGCAAACGCAAAGAAAATTCTTCTTCCTTAATAATGGGGCCGGGAAGAATTAATCGACTAAATATTTTATGAACAACAATAAGAGCCTGGCTGGGGTTCAAGGCCGTTATACGAGGACCATAATATGCCAGATGACCTTTCGTAGCAGCCACACGACAAGAGTAACGAGTTTTGGCCAAAAACCCAAAGGAATTAAATGAAATGTGCTGTGTGTGTGTGTGTGTGGACGCGGATTAGGTGTTTCCTTGTAAGTAAGAATTAATATGCAACTTTTGAGGACTGGAGGCTATACGAACGAGATGAAGATTAGATGAGATGAGATGATTCCGCCGTGGCATTGGCATTGGCGTACGACCCAAGCATTAAGAATTAAGCAGCAGCAGCAGAAAACAACAACAAAACGGATATGCACTCAATTATGCGAAAGTGGTACAAGTTAGTGGTGAACGACATGGGGATGACATGAACATGATTATGACGTAAGCGGCGCCGGTATGTCGGCGAAATTTTTCATAAGGCTATTTGCTAAACAAAATAAAAATAAGTCTGAAATCATAATAAATTGTCAAAATGAAGATGATGGTGATGAATTTGGTAGACCGTACTGTACTAAGGAGGCAAGAGAGAAAAGATCTGGAATTAAACACATTGAGTTCTCCACGTGCGATTCAATTCCCTGGAAATATATGCGGGTGAAAAGAAGGAGTGGTACGCTAGTGTTTAGCTGCACAGCTCTTAGAAATTCCCTTGAGAATTTTAGAAGGAAAGGTATCAAATAGCACCAAACATTTTCCGTTTGCTTCCTGCAACATCCGTTCCGCTAGGGCTAAGGCTAAGCTAGACCGGGTTCGGTATTTCTTGACTTAACTACATTAGACTAACTCCAGGAGCAAAAATCCGCCAAGCCAAGCGCCGCGCGCCTGGTACATTTAACACCAGTTGATTTTTTTTCTCGGTGTCTGTGCTGTGCACGTACTAGGGATGCATGTGGAGAAGCAGGCAGTCAGGCAGGGTCGCTGACTCACAAACACCAAAATAAAAGTGCTATTTTTGACAAAGTAGAAAAAAAAAGTTTAACTAGGATTGAGCAAAGATGTTCTCCTCAGTCAGTTTAGTTTTTGCAAAAACTCCCGGCTCCGGTTCGGGAGCAGCAGCAGCAGCTCCATGCGCCTTTTCTTTCAAGTAGAAGAAAAAAAAACCAACCTCGACCGCCCGGCCCTGACAACGATGGTCGTCGTCGTCACAAGCCTAAAGCCCAAAAGAACTCAGGAGCCCAGATTATCATCCTTCCAACCATATGTTTTACATTACTTTACTTTGAGTAACTTACTTACACTTACTTACTTACTACCCGGGTATTTGAGAACAGCAGCCTAGCAGAGCAAAGTATTAGTCAGAAATGATGAGTCCATGATGGCATGATAGAATATTGCATATGGGTTATGTTTGGAAATTCAATGTTCCAAAACAGCCGATTCATTCCATGCGCCATGCGCTGCGCTGCGACTTAAAGCTACAGCCCACATAATAAAATATGAGTTGAAATATATTATGTGTGCATGGATTTCTGTGGGAAACCCAACAAGAGTGGTGATAAAAATCAAAGCAGGCCAAACCAAAACTTTAAACATCCACTTTTAAACCTTTCAGGCTTCAAATTTATTTATTAGCACCAAGCGTGCATGTGGCATCTGGGTTTTTATAAAAAACTGACACAAGAATTTTTGATAACGCTTTGCATAGCCCAAGGACGTTCAAAATAAAAATAATGGTATCAAAACTCACCCTTTCTCCTTATTCAAACTCAGATTGGGGTGAAATTTGTTGGTTTGTCATTGTTTCATGTGTAAAATCTTTTTCTCACTTCCCCCAACTAGTTAGAATTAGCTTAGGTTTTTGCAAAATACTCGTAATAATAATAATCCTCATGTACGTCATGACATCCCTGTCTCATCTATCTCCATTGAATTTAATCAAGGCAATGGCTAAAGTTTTCTTCCTCCACTTTTTCCCTATTTAAGAGGATGAGGAACGAAAGAAAGCACTTTTTGCAAGTGCACGACGACGAGTTGAGTCCAGTCCACCAAAAACACACACACAGACACACTTTTTCCTTCTTTTCAACTTCCCATGCAATATTTTCACTTGGATACTTAAGTTTTCTTGGAGATTTTTTTTTCGTCTTCTTCCAAAAAGAGTCAAAGACCAACTTGAAGTTCTTTTTCCTTCCTTTGCAGCAGCAGGAGCAGCAGCAAACTCATTTCTCTTGGACAATGTGTTTTTGTATGTTATGTTTGTCTAGGGTTTGGGGCGAAGGAAGAGTAAGTAAGTAAGTAGGAATAAATTATTACATTTGAGAACAACTTCTTAGTCCCGTCCCGTCCGAGACCTACGAATGTCCCTTGTTTTCTCCACACACACTCAAGACGACACAACTCGTCGTGGCTTCAAGGCAGAACGGAAGGAAGGCAGGCAAGGAGGATACCCGGATTCGGGTATCTCTTCTTCTGGGGAAGGATTGGGACTTGGACTAGGGGCTAACTAATTCACAACCAGTGTAGTATTCACTCTGTATCCCTTTAAATTTCTTGAATTTTTAATTTCACTACTTATCCAATTGGGTGAAATTTACTGCATGAAGATTTTTTTGTAAATTTTTGTAATAATGAGACGGAAGCGGGTAACAAGGGCTTATGTTGAAGACTTGGTTTTGTCTTGAGCGAGCTCAACTTTGTGACTCCGGATGGAATCAAGTTTTGTTCCTCTGAGCTCGGTTCTGCTCTTTGCCCTTGCCTTGCCTTGCCTTGCCTTGTGTGTTGTTTAGATCGTGGCTGGTTCTTTACTCAAGTCAATAAGCCCACAACAACCCCTTCTTCTTCTTTTCTTCATCTTGTCCCTACATGGCATGGCATGGGATGATGTTTTCGTAGTAATGAGCCCCAATGCACTTGGAGTTAGTTGAAAATTCCATTTGACTTCACTTGACAGCTGATTTTGTCCCAACCGGTGTGTCGAGTTGAGAAAAATATCCAGAATAACCCAAAATCCCGCCTAGGCTATCAGGCAGCGTTAAAAAATTTAATTGAGCATAATATGGGAATTTACCCGGAAATGCCCAGTAGAAATAATTTTGATTCAAAAAGGTATTAAAAATTTGAGTCCATACGTATTTGCGTTAAGGAATAATACCGTAGTATATTTCGTTCAATTTAACAGCGGGATAATAGCAAGTAAAATTTCTTGCTGGCTGAGTGCACGCAAATAATTGCATTGCGGATTTTGTTCCACGCTATTAACCTTCCTCAACCCTTAATAATCAAAAACTGATCTAAGTAACTACATGTATTACAACCATTAAACCCCATGCAATACAAAATTAACAAAAACGTTGGCTTAGAAATATTAAGAATTGAACAGAATCTTAAATTCTTGGAAAATTACACCTCTAGGTAAAAATATTGTTTTTCATGAAATTAGCAATTGGATTTAACGTAGTCTTTGAGAACTGTCAGATTTTGTTCTGTACATTAACACGGAATAGTTGGTGTAAAAATCTAACTGATCTTGAGGCCAAAGAAATGGTTAAAGTGGTTTTGACATGCTTTAAAAATGTTGGACAACAGATGTTAATGGTTTTTCGATACTTTTAATGCTAAAACCAGAAAATTTTTCCTAAATTGATGTTCGGCAGGAGAGCTAATTCTAAATTTTTGGAATAGGAATTTATAATTCCGAAAAATTATTGTCATTATAATATTTAGTGACATGTTTGCTTGAGAATTGAATTGTATTTTGTCATCGCTCATTCATTTACACTTCAACAAACATGTCACATAAAATTACTTGACACACGTTGGATATCTCATTGCAGTTCAAATGAAAAAACCCACGTTCAAATAAATTCATCCTTGAACTAGAATAATCCACATGGACAGATGAGGAATGCAGATGCAATTGTTGATAGGTGAGTCCATATCAAATATCACCATAGCTAAGCTAATGTGGTTACTTTTTAGCATATTGTTTTGTTTGATTGTAGAGGTCCGGTCTCATTTGGCCAGGCAAGGCAAAGTCAAAGCCATGTAAATCAGTGCAAATCCACTATTCATGTCCAAGGCGTACGTACGTTTGCTTGCAGGAGGAATCAAGAGTCGTCCATTGTTGCAATGCATTGTTGCACTCCAACTCTTATTTACTTGCCCACCTGCATTCCAATCATGTGCACTTCTGAGGCAAAAGTTGCTTTAATTTACGAACTTTACGTCCCTCCTTCCAATTCTCGCTTTTCTGCATTAGGATGACCGGATAATCATGTAATAACAAATCAGTCACTTCATTCCATTACTTACTACTCGGGGTTAACTTTCAGAGAGGGGTCATCATGCATGCTTTTCTTGTTTTTGACCTTTGACTATGTGAATCTGCATTTCAGTACCCCTGGACAAGAAATACTTTGGAACAATTTGCTAGAATTTTTGTTTTTTGATTGTACAGTACAGCACTCTGAATTTGTAGTTAACCCTTTACCTTAATCGGTCGTGTCCTTTTCTGTTTCTGCCAAGTAGAATATTTGTGAGGTGTTTGTTAGGAAATGAGGCAAAGGAGATAGGACGGAGGACGACATTCCATTCTCATTCCATCATGGATTAAGAAGATGCAAACTGCACACTTGCACTCCCAATCATGGTTTTTGACTTGCTTACTAGCTTTACCTTTTAATCCTCTCAACAGTCAACAGTCAGAAAATGATATGCGGAGAAATAAAAATCATCCCACCATGCTAGCATAGCTAACTGCATTCCTATCCTTACTTTTTTACTACAATCAAAACCGATTCAACTCCATCTGCGTCCACTGTTTATCCTTTTGGGTGACGAAAATCCTTAGCTTTCTTGTCACCTCTTCGACCTTATGACCTACAATCGTAATCGTATCGTAATCGTGTGACGTGGAATTATGTGCGCCCAGGAAATTGATGTACCAATTTTGATAAAACTTTCCAATTTTTTAAGAAATTTTAAAAAAGAAAAATTAGATTGTCCTCTGGTGACATGCCATGCCATGTCACTCACATTTTCTCTAGTTATTCTATTCTCACTCAAAATGCATTTATGATTATGACTCTGACTCCTTTTTTATGATTCTGTTGTACAAGAACGTACAATAATTTAATTTTCTCAACTCGGTATATACGAGTACGTAGCAGCATCAGCATCAGCATCATCGTCACACTTCATGACCCGAAAAACCATGGAATGAGCTGAGCTAGAATGAATTCATCTCAACATTACTACTATTACATCTTCCTCCTTAGTTTTAGCTTATTAGAAAAACCCAAGAAAGAAAAAGACGAATGAATGTGTGTGGTTTGTTCGTTCTGTTCTGAGTTCTGCATACCCATGCATCACTTGCTCAGTTTCAGTTCACCCATAGCAATGCGATAGTAATCCAGCTGCTCATCTCTTCTTCTTCTTACGCATTTTCGGGGACTTTACTATTCTGCTAAATAAGAAAAAGTCTATTTTGGTCTCAGCAAAATGTCGGAGTAGGAAAAAAACAACATCGCATCAAAATTGCAGCACGTGCAGTCACATTCGGAGAATCAGCTCGTGAAAATCGGATGTTCAGGAACATTAGTTCTTTTTGTCGTCGTTTGTTTCGTGACTTTAGATTTTTTCATGGATTTCTAATGCATGCTAATTTATTTTATAAAAATTTTCTCTTACCTCAATTTCAAATTGGAAGACTGATGGTAGTAGTACATCTCCATGTGTTGAAGTACAATTTGTCATTTTGTATTAATTTGGCACTTGACGAACAATGGGGAAGGGTATGGGTATGGGTAATACAAGGGGAAATGTGAACACGTATAATTTCTCTGTTATTAATTAATTTCTTCTCTTTAGTCATAGTTCTTCCAGTTCAATTTCATTTTGATTTGGACACACATTAAGCACTTTTACTAATTATTTTATTTCCGATTAGCTTTCATTTCTTCTTCCAAAATTTCCAACAGTTCAGTGAGCAGCAGGTACATTTCCCCTTTTACACGAGCAACGACTTTAACAATATTCTAACCTATATTTATTTATTTTTAACTTTGTACTGGCTGGAACAATTGTTTAAAATTTCTCTTGAGAGCACTAATTTCCCCTAAATGCACTTCAATTACAAAATATTAGGCAATTAATATCAACAATATTATTCTGACTGAGCGGAGCTATAAAAAACTGAGCATTCTATGCATTAAGATCAATAGTTTGTCTTTTTTTAAAAACTTTGTTCTATTTCTATGTCAAAGGCCAAAAAGTAAGTTGTACAATTGTGAATTAGTTTTAGTCTCACTTAACAATCTAAGTAGATTTTAACAAGAGTATTATCTTCAACAACAATCGCAATTAATTAACAAGACCAACAATTCAACAACGATTCAATAACAATCCCTTGTAATTAAAATAATAATCTAAAACGACAACAACAACAAATTAAGGCAGTTCTACGCATCTTTCTTGCAGTTTAGTTTGGAGTCTGAAATTAATTTATTTGTACATTATAATTGCACTGCTCCCTAGTATTATTTAATCATTTTATTTTAAATTAAGCCACATTTCCATTACTTTCTTCATTATTCATGAGCATTAGATTCTTTCGATGGAATTAAAACAGTCTATTCAAATTTTGTTTAAGTATTATGAGTTCTAATCCTACAGACCTAAATTCTAATTTAAATCTAAATAACGTACGTATTTGGCGTATCACAATCTGGTTTAACGGCGAAAATGTGGCTGAATAGTTTAGACTTGCCCTACCTACTTAACTAAAATTTTATTTAACAAAGTTTTTTTAGTGCCAACACCACTTTTTTTTAAAATTTGCAGGGAAGGAAGGGAATTTCGTTGTTTTTTACGTGGGACGGAGTTTGTCCAAGCAAGTCTTGACTGGATTTTGCACAAGGTTTTTGTTTGCACAAGTCAAGTCTGGAGAAACAATCACTGATGGATGAATTTTATAGGTATTGGATTTTAAGCAAGGGACTAAATAGTGGATAAAAAGGTTGGATTGTTGGACTTTTACTTTCCTTTCTTTTCGGATTTCCCTGTGCCCCGTGGATTTTTATTTGCAAATCAAAAGAAAGTGGAGAAAGTCGGACGGAGAAGGCCGAAGCCGAAGAGAGTACAGGAGCAATAGAGGTCCTCACCCATTGCCCCAACTTACAAGGCAAAAAAATACAAAAAAAGTGTGGAAAACAAATTCAAATCCCATTCTTAAAGTAATCAGCAAAATTTCTTTAGATATGAGCGTTCTACTAATTACTTGAAAAATTCGACGCACGATTGAGCTGTACCTGATTTAGCCTTGGAAATGGCTACACGAATATTTCGACATCAATGGCGATTGTTAAATGTAAAGATACTTGAAGGCTATTACGGTCGAAGGTTTAAGCATTTGGGTTCCGCGGATGGACATGGTCAGCGATTGGACGCAAACCCCTTGGGGAAGTTTGGTAGGTTAACTAGTTATAACTGCGAATTATCTTTGTGTGCAAAAATTCACTGACTTCTGTTATGCAATTCAGATGCTCAAAGTGAAACATTAGAAGAACATGTTGAAAAACATTTTGACTTTGGTCCTGCCTTAGCTGTATCTCCCGAATGGCGAAATAAAATGATCAAGACGATGCTAGTCTATCCACAATTTATTAAAGTAGAAGAGGAAAATCTTTTGATGAAGGAAATTGAACCATTTATTAGTCGATTGCATTATGAAGAGGCTCATTGGGATGATGTAAGTTGCAAATTGCAATTATAATCAGAAAATTCGAAACTATATCTTGATTATTTTTATTCTAGGCGATTCACTCGTATCGGGAAACTGAGCGAAGTGTTTGGAATAAAAGTAACGCCGTGATATTGGACCGGATTCGGTCAATTGGATTTCCACCACCTGTCAGGCAATTAAAATTAGTTCATGTTACTAGATTTGGCCAAAGCTGGTGTGATTAAACCACACATTGATAGTGTTCGGGTAAGAATTATGATAAATTAGCCTATTTTTTTTAGAAAATCCTTATATTTTTTAATTTTATTTCAGTTTTGTGGTAACACAATTGCGGGATTGAGTCTATTGTCGACGTGTATTATGAGACTGAGGCACGATGTCCAGAAAGATTTTTACTGCGACGTCCTCCTCCCTCAACGCTCACTTTATGTCATGAGGTAATTTGTCTTAAATATACGAAAAATAAATTCTGGCCTTGCCTAATTTTGTCTTATTGTTACAGTGATTTTGTCCGTTACGAATTCACGCATGAAATTTTGGCAGAGAAGGATTCACAATTCAAGGGTCAAATGATTCCTCGTGATCGTCGAATAAGTATAATTTGTCGAAACGAACCAGAAGAAACCCCCGGTCCTGTATTTGAGCCCATAGTCCCCAATCCGGTCAATACTCAAGAGAAAAGTTGAGAAAAAAACAATCTCTCTTTTTATTGTTCACACTTTCTTTGTGAATTTACAATTTAATATCAAACGTCAAAGTCAATTCAAGCCTTCATAGAAATTCTTACACTGAATGAATATTTTAAAAACATTGTTGTAAATGTAAATGCGGATTACATTAAATACGTTCCTAAACAAATAGTTGGAATAAACCTCAAATCTAGCAATGCATTTTATCATAGGTACTAATTTCAAGTCTCTGGTGGAATTATTAATTTATACTATATAATTTAATTACTATGTAGTAGCTTCGTATGAAATTGTAAAAAGAGTTACAAACGTTCAAAGAGAACAGGACTGGGAATATTTTTTATAATTCATAGTTATTGCATAGCTCCTACTGGATATTTAATTTATGATTACATTTTGAATTCTAATTAGTCAATTACGTATCAAAACAAAAACATTAAATCCAAATAATTATTATGGCAATGCATTTGTTATCATGTGGAATTGGCTCTGGAAAAGAAGGCAAAATACTTGTTATTGGTCATTGCTTGCTTGGGCTAATAGAAGACCCACTACCCTCAAATCATTACTGGTACTGGCTTCGCTTTTAGAAAATTAAACTAAACAAATATACACACACAGACATAAATTAAAAACTAACAACGTAACAACTAAATTAATATTCTGAACTTTTCAATTAATATCTGAACATTTCAACAATGAAAGTTCTGACCGGTGTTCTTTGTTCAATCTAAACTAAAGTTTATTCTAAATAACTAGAAATTGTAAAATCCTGAGGTCTTTCATATGCAATGTAGACAATATTCTATCACATGCACTAGTAAAATTCGTTGCACAGTTTTGTAATACATAGTTAACAACTTGAATGCTTGTCCGGCCATTTCTTAATTTTTTGAAGTTTTACGTTAAGAAACTTTAAATATGTTTAGCTTCCCTGAATTCTGTGGTTGTAGGAGTAACATCTAATTAATTATCGTGTTATGCTTCCCTTGGATCCAATCAATCTTCAATCTCAATCTCTATCTATTAACTCCAGTACCACTTTTCGCTTTATGTCGCATGAAAACTTTCTTGCTTGTAAACAGCATGGAAGGCGTTTCGTATGAGTGCATATGGGAAACAAGACTCCAGGAGGTCCATTGTTAATTTTTTTGAAGTTTTACGCTAAGAAACTTTAAATATGTTTAGCTTCCCTGAATTCTGTGGTTGTAGGAGTAACATCTAAATAATTATCGTGTTGTGCTTCCCTTGGATCCATTCAATCTTCAATCTCAATCTCTATCTCTTAACTCCAGTACCACTTTTCGCTTTATGTCGCATGAAAACTTTCTTGCTTGTAAACAGCATGGAAGGCGTTTCGTATGAGTGCATATGGGAAACAAGACTCCAGGAGGTCCATTGTTAAAAACGGAGATTCTTGTACGATCTGGACAGAATGAACAAATCACGTTGATTTTTTCAAGAAATTATACGAAATTAACGATAAGAAAATCCTTATGATTTACCATGTCCAATAGTAGGTAAACAGACTCTCGATTTTTCACAGATTCCTTGTCTGCTTCTTGGCCTAATCTTAGAAGACTGGATGATGCCAACTGAAATTTACAAAATAGAAACATTATCAGGTTTAATCTGGAATAAACTTGTGTAATGTAAGTAGATATTTTACTTACAGCCAGAAATTCCTTAAGTCTGTCTTCAATGTCTCCTTGACCCCAGATAGTGAACAATGCTCCAAAAATAGCATTGACAGCAGCAGCTAAGCAATGAATATTATTGGAATGTCCTTCCAATGGAGCCCGATACACGGAACCCTCATTTCGAGCCAGTCTTGGAATTGAAACGGCCACAAAGACCATAAGTAGACAAGCTAACATGTATTCGTCTTCTCCCGTTTCTGTTATAAACAATTTAGCTTATAGCATATAAACCACGAAATATTTTTTATACTCGCTTCTAACCATTGGTTTGATTCCTGAGTGCAAATACAAGTGTAGGATCGACTTTTAATGGAATTCCGGCAGCAGAAGCCATTTCAGCCACATTCTGTAATAGTCACATTGAATCCATAAGTAATCTCACTACAAAAGCTAAAAATTTTAATTAAAAAACTCACAATGGATTCCCCGTTAGGTGCATGATCGTGGAAATCAAGAATTGAACTCAGTAAAAATGGAATTCTGTCAATTAGAGTATCATGAAGAGCTTCTTGGGTCAATTGACGAAATCTCAGAATCATTCCAATGATTGTCATCCGTTGCAGAACATTTTCTACATCTGAAAGATGATATAAAATTAGCAATCATGAACTCATCAAGGATAATTTCAAATGTAAAGACTTACTGGTAAGTTTTCTGAAAAGCTCTTTCATTATTTCTGGTTTGTCAAAATTTGTTCGCAGGCTCATCAAAACATCCTTATTTGCAGCCACCAATTTCTGTTCAGTCAAGAAAATGTTAAGCAATGGCCATTTCCAATGGTAATCGAAATTTCGTTTCTGCCTGCAATTTTTTACCTTTAATTCCTGAACTTGTCCAGCAATTTGCCACATGAGTGTTTCATTCAAATGTTTCATTCCATATGGTCCAATGAGTTCTGCAAGGGCTCGAAGTTCCATGATATCTGAATATTCCTCCGCACTAAATGGAGTCGCACCTTCTGCATTAAGGCTCACAAATGCACGTTGATTCGATGAGAAACAAATATTTCCAGCACTGACTCTGCGAAGTAAAACTTCTGCGTACCATTGTGTATAGAGTACAGCCACTGTCTTTTCTCCATGAGTGTCCAATTGTTGTGTTTGTTGAAGGAGAACATTATTAAAAACACGAGTCATGTCCAAATGAAACTGTTTAAAGGAAAACAATGAATTAATCGTCCAAAAAATCAAGAATGCATGACAGTTATGTCTTACCATAATTTTCCACTGTTTGCAGAACATTCATATAGGCCCGAACACTTGCAAGTAATTCTGAAGGTTTTGCAATCTCATTCGTATCTTGGTTGTAACATGACCATTCCAACCAGAGCCCGAGCAAAACGACTTTCCAAGTGCTGATGCAAATATTCCTTCGGTGCGAATGTGTATTCCCAAACAGAAATTGATGGACAATAATTGATAGCGTAGCATAATTCTGTCAGAGCCATTTGTAGTTTATCCATCCTATGGAAATAATTCAAAATTATTTACGTCACCTTCCACAGTGCAAAGGAAAATTTAAAATGAACAATTAGTCTTACGTGGTCAAATCCTCTCGTGTTTTCCGGAAGCTTTCAACTCCAGGCCTATTAATTTCAGGTATCGGTTTCTTGGTCTTTTCTTTCGCTTTCTTACGGTGCAAGTGGTGAGCAATCAGGACGGCACAGTGTTTTGGGAGCAGCTAGAATTTATAACAAGGTTTAAAATTTGAAAAAAAAAATGAAAAGACAGACTAATCCTAATGTAAAACTTAGGTTTAGCTTACCTTATCACTCAGAGTACATTGTTCGTCACAAATTGTTGTTATGATATTCTTTGCTTCTTTTGCCATTTCATCTAAAAATATGTTAACGACAGACAAACTCCTTTCTCTAATGTGATGCCTCTGCAAATTTCGGATCAAATATAATTTTATTAATTTACATACACTCCGAAAAAATAAATGAATAATGAAAACTTACCTCTTCTGGGCACATCTCATGTGTACAATGTTGGAAATGACTGCATATCAACGGAAAAGCAACAATATATCGATTCTGAGCTGGAAACTCCAAACACATATGGAATTGGTCCTCAAATATTTTGTTGAAGAAACTAGAAGTGAATAAAATATAAATTAACATACGACAACATTCATAAATAATGCATGACTTACCACAGAAGGGATAGATCTGAAGTTTCTAATAATAACTCATCCTGAAAATCAACTAATTTGAGATGAAAAATGGTTGTGTTCATCAGATATGAAAGCCCTTGAATGCGACTCAAGGAGTGAGAGAGGAATGACTGTAGTCTGTACCAAATCAAGTCGAATTCCTCGGAAATCAAATATCTCGTTTTCCTCAACTGAAAAATAAATAAAAGTTGTATTAGCTATAATTGAATACAAACAGGATGAATATTATAATGGCAAGAGGTTTTACCCTGTTTAACTGATAAACTTGACACAATGTTATAAATTGAGCCTAATATCATTGATTCTGTCTCCAATTTGGCAAAAATTTCCAACGAGTTGTCCAAGAGCTGGTCCATCGTAGCAAGATAAATATTGGACGTAATATCGTTGTATCACTTGACTATATTTCCTCACCAGAGCTATAATGAAATTAATTTTCGTAAGGACATGTCCAAATTCACAACAGCATTAGCAATTTAATAAATGTATCACCTCGAAGTTCTTCCATATGGAATAAGAGCTCAGGTAATTGACGATCCACCAAATCCTCAGTTGCCTTACTTTTTCCTTTATGCTGTGGGGGATTGTCGTGGTGTCTGAGGAGCCAAACCACTTCGTCACGTGCGTAACACAATCCCATGAATACATACAGGGCCTAAGAGATACAAAGATAAAGCAAGTTAGCCATAGACGATTGATTCTAGTTATCAGTTATTTTTTAACTTACCTTGGGTCCAAGAAGGCCCGGTTGATCCGTCATTACAAGAGCCATTTCCTTCAGAAGCGGTTCGGAAAAATTTCCTCCTTTCTCTATGCATTAGAGCACTGAAAAATGATAACAGAACAATAAAAACACAAATTCAAACAATAATTCAAGTACAAATTAAACTTACGCATGCTGAACAGCATATGTACAAGCATCTTTGACTTCTGAAATTCTTTTGTTGTACCCTTTGATGGTGTCAAAGAAACTCGTGACGTAGGAGTGAATATACAAAACTTCATCTCGAAAAAGTGTCACA
The DNA here is from genome assembly GCA_009869925.1 of Thalassaphorura encarpata. Classification (NCBI taxonomy): domain Eukaryota; kingdom Metazoa; phylum Arthropoda; class Collembola; order Poduromorpha; family Onychiuridae; genus Thalassaphorura; species Thalassaphorura encarpata. The sequence goes on from WJEZ01001680.1 coordinate 14,960, forward strand.
ACCCAAGATGATTTCAAAGCAGCCAGCCACATTTCATCTGCAGGAGACTGATTGTTGTTGAGTGCTTGGTGGCAAAGCATAAATCCAACTGAAATTTAAGAATCGTTTCAAATTAAAATTTCTTAATGTCTTTACGTTCGGTTTCAATCTTTCAATTTAGTGTTACTTACAGATTATCCATCTCTCCATTGCATCTAGAGACAAATATTCACAAGGTGTTGTGTCAGTTCTCGCAGGAATCAAGAGATAACTCGGCTGTGCAGTCAAACTCAACATTTGCTTTTTTCTGAGGAAAAGCAAAGCAAAAATCAATTTTACAATTTTAGTTATATCGTTCATGTGAAATCCGTAGTTAATTTATACCTTAATGTGTCCGCTTCAAGATTTCTTCTTGGGTAAATATTCTGAAGTGAGACTAGAGCTTTAATAAGGAGTCTTGAATGAGGTCCAAATTCTTCAGACAATTTTTTTAGTGGAGAATCGTATTCCAAAATCATCTGACCCAGACGTGGAAAGCTTGTGTCACTATTTCAAATATTGAAATTAATATAAATCCCGTTAATTAATATGCCAAAAGTAATTTGTGTCAATTTCTTACGCTGGATTCCCTGGATTGGTCATTTCCTGTGCAACATGAAATAGCCCTAGAACAGCCTTACGATCTTCAACTCTGGACAGGAGGATCATCAGGGTTGTATACGTAATTACAAGGTCAAGATATCCCTTCGTGAGGTCAAAATTAAGTGTCTAGAGGGAGAACAGATTAAAGATATTAGATTTTCCAACATCCAACAATTAAAAACGTAATGTGGATACTTACAATGTCCAATTCAACCTGACAAGCGTCCATTATCGTCAAAAGCTCAGAAACATGATCCTTAAAGTCCAAAAGATCTACAAACGTGTAGTAGTAGAGATTTAAAAGTTTTTGAAATCTCTGCTCTGTATCCTCCAATGTTTTGAACCTAAAATATAAATCGACGAGAATTTAGTTTCATTCTTGATAATAAGAAACGCCAGTGGACGCTTTACATTTAACATACTCATCATGACTCTTAAATTGAACTTACTTGTTTCATGTCGATGTATGGAAATCTTTTTACAATGTGTTTTAGCGCTGATTCAAGGTTCTTTTCCGAAAGGAATCCGGGTTTTGACTTTGTGTCTCCACATGCCTGCAAAAACGAGTAAATAGGTAAATACTCGTCAGAATTTTGAAATCTTTATGAAATGCAATTGCATCAATAATATTTATTGGTAAGTTTTATTTTGAACCCTAGCAAACTTGCCTTTTTAATATTATACAACCGGGTTAAAAGCCCGACGCCACGATCTGTCAAAATGGTCAACTTTTCTGCTAATTTTTGTTGTGTGACATCCATCGTAATTGCTTTGTTTTAT
>WJEZ01001681.1:0-16354 GCA_009869925.1 Thalassaphorura encarpata
TCATAAGACACAATTTAACATGTACATAAACATAAGGTAACATTGAGATTGTTTGTGACATTTTCAACATATGCTAAGCTCATGATCCAGGAATTTATGAATAATGATGTTGCAGAAGCTAAGAAGGCTTGAAGCCTTCGTCAAGTCTTCGGCTGAGTATCCTTCTGGTATATTAATTTTAAGTTTAAATGTTAATATAAACTAAAAAAGCTTAAGAATTTACAAAAGTAAAACACAAACCAACGATGGAGATTCCAGCATTGATTAGATTTACGAAATCTTTTCTACAAGAAAACGTATGCCAATCCAATAAAAGGCTCAGAAGAAATAGAATGCTCATGATAATTTGGACGGTGTCTTGCAATTTATTGGTGTCAATTCCAAAGCGTATCATGTGCCCAATAATAGAAGCAGTGATGACCAATCGCAGCACAGCACTGAGCGTTAGTCCAAGAATTATTCGAAAATTTCTCCATTGCCATAATGGTGAGATTCCTACTACACGACTTGTCCCATTATTCCAACGACATCGTCTACCACAGTAATAACCCAACTCAAAAACACATCTCAGAATTTTGAAATCCATTCTGATTTAATTCAAATAGACGAGCACTACTTGTCTTCTCTACCTAAGCACAAAAGCTTGTGTCATAATTTAGAGTGAAAAGTTCAAGGACTAAGAAATTTTTCTCGTGATCTTAAGCAGGACGCATAATTTATAATCGTGGCAAGTTCTAACAATCGTGAATTATTGAAGGATTCAGTCAAGATAAAACAAAATGCATTTCACCTGTGTATGAATGCTTAATTTTATAGAATTACTACACGAAAGTCCTCTGCATTTAATGGCTTAGTAAGGACAGGGAAACATGTGCTACTTTAACTTTAACATACGAGTATTATTCATATTGTCATAATTTGAATTCAATTTACCACGAAAGCCTACAGTTGTGAAGTTGAGGATTGCTGGCAAAGATTCTTAACGAAAGAAACTCTGGATATGCATAACTGTGCAATTCATTCTGGAGAATCAGAGAAACATTCTGGAGAAAAAAATTTAAAATCTCACGATCGCGATGGAGAAGAAAATATGTCAAAACCATACGGGTGTGCCAAATTTGCAAAAAAAAATGTACAAAACTGCTGGTCATCTGATATCTCACATTCGTAAAAATCATTTCACAGAATACAAAAAGACGCAAATTAAAACTTTTCAATGCTACATTTGCAAAACTAAGGTTGGTAATAAAGGACAGCTAAATCAGCACATGCGTGAACAACATCCAGAAGATAAACCATTTGGTTGTGAAATATGTAGCAAGTCGTTTTCTCAAAAGTGTAATCTTGATCTGCATATGCGAAGACGCCACACTGGAGAGAAACCCTGGAAATGTTCCAGTTGCAGTTATCAGACAGCTAGTAAGTCTCAGCTCAACCTTCACGAGAGGGCGGTGCATAAAAGGGAAAAACCTTTCAAATGTGACCAATGTCCCAAAGCCTATGGTCAAAGTGTCTTTTTGAGAAATCTTAAACTTATCGTCCATGAAGGGAAGAAACCATACATGTGTAATGTATGTGGAAAATGTTTTGGTGCTCCGCATTCTCTAACTCTTCACTCGATGAACCACAAAACAAATCCAGATGGAGCCAGGTTGAAGTCACATGCTTATAAAGATTGTGATGCTCGATTTACATTGCCGCATCAATTTAAAACTCACGCCTTGATTCACGCAGGGGTCAAGCCACACATGTGAAGAGTGTGATTATTGTGTGTGTGTGAAAATTTGTCTGTTTTTGAAAATCTTATATTTTTTTTGTTTTTTTGTAGTTTTACATTTTAATTAATTTAATTATATTTTGATTTAAATTACAATTACCTAATTGGATTGCAATGAGTAATTACTTAAAAAATGTCTGTGATTGTAACTGGCAAAAGTTTGCAAACGGTAACTCCCAATTCAGTCTCCGTAGATAATTTCAGATTAAATTGAGACGAATTAATTTTGACATCAAATAGAGCCGACCAGGATGAAAACTTAAATCTGGGGTTAATTCCTTCAAATCTAATTTCATTTTGCACAAGTGCCATTTGTAGTCGTAGAGTTTAATAATCCCATGGAATTCCCTAATATGTTTAGTTAATTCGGAGGCGGAAGAAAATCTTGATTTGCAAATCCGACATATCATATCTCCTTCTTCAATTTGAACAACTTCTGGGTGGCATTCGTTAACATGGCAGTCAAAGCTATTTTTCATTTGATAGGCATCTCTACAAGTTTTACAATTATAAGGACATTTCATTTTGTGCAAAAGGTCAGGTTGAGGGTTAGGCTCATCTTGAGCTTCACGAAAGCGTCTTTCATAAGCATAGGAGTCATTGAATCCTTGATTACAAATTTCACAATTGTAGGGAAATGGTTCACATTCAAGTAGCATTTGGATGACTCCATGGTCATGTAAAATGTGTTGAGTTTAGTCACGTGTATAAGAATAAGCCCTAATACCGCAAAGCCGCAAATACCACAAGCGTAAGCCTGGCGTACGCGTAATTCCTTCTTCTTTGCCTTGGCACTTTCATGGCTCACTCTCACATGATTGGTCAATTCTACCCTGATCAAAAATATTGATTCACAAATCCTACACATCAAATGACCTTTGACATTGGCTTCTTCATGAGTCTTGAAATGAGAATTTAGTTCGTCTTTGTTTTTAAATTTTTTGTTGCACTTTCGGCAGATAAAGTGTTCATGCGCTGCGCATGCGCTTCTGGAATTTCTTCCAATTGACCATAAAGATGCCCACCGACAACCATAGAGATGCTAGAACTAGACCTGATATCTTCCCCCGATGGGGATAAATCTTCATTATTTTCATTTCGCTTTCTTTTCCTTGTTTTACTAATTTCCTAAAAGATCACGGTCAGAGTCGGTTTGAGAATGATGATTTTGAGTCACATGAGCACTTAATTGACGAACCAACGAAGAACACAACTGGCATTGTGGGTCACAACCTCACAACCAGACACAATTTTTTGTAATTCAATCAAGATTTCATCTTTAGTCAAATTGGACGAATGTTCTGCTTCTGCTTGGCGAATTCTATTGGAATGAAACAAATAAAAGTGAATAATCAGTTCGGTGGCTCAAGTCAAGTCTAGATTGAAATGACATACTGATCGTTGTTATCAGTAGTAGTAGTAGTATTCTTCTGATTCTGATTTGGCAATCTGGGAAGTACAATTCGTGGTTGGTATTGGATTGTAATTTCCAATCATTGTATTCCATTGTATTGATTGTGTGTGTTGTTGTATAAAAGCAGATTTGATTTACTTGCTGCTTAAGAAAAAAAAAGAATGAAATTTTGAGTTTAATCTCAAAAGCAAAATTATGTATTTCTTCCGTATATTTTGATCAGATTTTTTTCGCGCCGCGACTATAAGTACACTACACCCCAATTGCAATCCAACTTGAACCAATTTCAGGACATTTTCTTGACTGATGAATTATTTACATTCTTAATTTTGCATGATTTCCAAGAATGAAGAAAATTGAATAAAATTATGCAATTCAATCCAGTAAATTACAGTAAATATATTTTTGAAAGTAATTAATTTCAATTACAAATTAGTTTCAATTTTTTGAAAGTGATCATTTACGTTTCCGTTACAATTACAACTGAACTAGATTTTGAAATTAATATCTTTCATTCTTCTTTGTTACCTTTTAAGCAAACAAATGAATGGTATTTTAGCATGTCGATGTCACATAAGGCAAATAATTAGAATTAACTGAATACGATTACAATTATCGTATTTAGGTAATTACAACTACTAAGACAAGACTGTAGCGAAAGTTAGTTGCAATTCTAATTACTTGTCTAGTCAAATCTAGTATTTTTTTAAAGTAATTGTAATTGCAATTAATTATCATCTGTCAATATGAACAAGTAGTTGTCAATTTCAATTGCCCAAACATCCATGCATACATTTGTCAGACTAAACTCTTTTCCTTTCCTTCTATATGCCTGCGATTTAAAGTTCACAGCTTGGTTGGCCTTGATTGATATTTGATACTACACTTCACGCAGCAGTAAATGAGTAAATGGCAACTACTGCACGAATCGATATTGGCAATGTGGGATTTGTCTCTTTTGAGAGATTAGCCTTCACACCACTTGTTGCCGTGATGTAATTTGCTATTAAAAATAGAACCAAGTCAGACTCAGCTCAGTTGAGATTGAGAAAAAGTTCACCTCTAGAGTTCAGATTCCACCAGACTTCTGCACTTGAGTACGTTGTTCATGTTCACGAAATCCAATAACCATGGCAGACTTCACCACGGAAAAAAAATTATTGGAAAATACTAAATTATACGGTGACCATTTGCCATTACCTTATGGTCTTGAGAGTATTCAACCAAAAATTTGTTTTTATGGACAATGTTTTGATCCAATCAATCCAATTATTTACAAAATTGATTGGAAAACTGAAATTGATAATTTTCTCCAAGATTTTACGAAAAATCTGCCAAAAATTGATGGAAGTAGAAGATTGATATTTGTGACACACGGATTTAACAGTAATTCAAAGACTGATTGGGTTAATCAACTACGGACTGCACTTGTCAAAATTGATAAGAAGAATATAATTGGAGTCTTGGATTGGGGTGAAGGTGCCGCATTAAGTTTAGCTGTAAATGTGGATGCATATCCAAGAGCTGTTGCAAATTGTGAAGAAGTAGGGCGATGGCTTGGACATCGTGCAAAATTATTCAAGGAAAAGTTTGGAAGTTCAATTGAGATTTGGGGAATTGGACATAGTTTGGGTGCACATCTTATGGGAATAGCTGGAGAAAAATCACGTGCTGGGCAGCAGCAGCAGGTGTTTCAGCGAATCACAGCCCTGGATCCAGCAGGTGTTGGGTACGAAAAGATAAATTCAAAATTTAGAGCCCTAAAACCAAATGATGCCAAGATTGTAGACGTTATTCATACTGATGGCCATGGATTTGGAACACTTATGCCTTTAGGCACTGTGGATTTTTACCCAGACTTTGGTATTTATGATTACAGCCGAACAAGCACATCTAAGCCACCTACTTATGGACACAGCCTTGCTTACATTTATTTCATTTGGAGTGTGGAAAACAAAGGAAAATTTTCATGTTCTTATGTTTTGCATCAAGAACCATCGCCTCATTCTGATCCAACTAAATCATTGGTAGTAAAATCTGAAGAGGCAGAAATGGGATATTATTGTGTTGAAAAATGTTGTAGTAAAGGGAATTATTATTTGGCTACTAATAACAAGGAACCTTGGGCTCCTTACGAAGAAGAAAAATCATGGTGGAATATTTTTTGAAATAAACATGTCAGATTTGCAAAGAGAAAAACACGAGTTTTTATTTAATTTATTTTACTTACATAGGGTAAATTTCCAGAATAAATAAATTCGAATTTTCAGAATAATTTAATTTTCACGCCTGGTGATCTGACTTTACTTTAGTTTTCTATGGTATGTAAAATCAGTTTTACTACAAGTAATAAGCAAACCTAACAAATGTAGCAATTTAAACAAAATAAAATTTATTTTTTTTCATGTTCAATGTTATCTTCGTGGTTTGTCTTCCTGTGTGTTTTAAGGTGAGCTCTCATCTGATGCAGAAGTCGAAATCGTTGTCCACATTCTTCACACATGTGTGGTTTGAGCCCTGAGTGAATCAAAGCATGAGTGGTCAGCTGACCCCTTACTGCAAAACGAGCATCACAATCCTTACAAACATGTGTTTTGAATTTTGAACCATCTTCAGCTTTTTGTGAATAACTGAACGATTATTTAAACCATTTTTACTATTAAAATATTTTTCCACTCTCAACACTAACACAATGGTGTCTTCCCTTCGTGGGCATCGTGGGTTAATCTATGAGCATTTAATCGTAGTTTTGTCTTGTATGATTTATTGCATTGAGATTGAGTACATTTATACGGCTTATCCCACGTGTGCGTCCTCTTGTGTCTGTTGAGAAGATTTCTACTTGCCGTCCGATTTTTTCATTTTGCATTTCGAGGTGTTTTTGTCGTCTATAGGTAAGGTATAGGGCAACATCAAAATTTACTAAAATCGAATACTACATGTTTCCCTTATTTTAATTTTATTTCCAAATTTTAATGCCTCATTTTAACGATTTGGAGAAAGCTGGTTTTTCACCATATGCATGTTCAGGGGTAAGCTCAATGCTCTAGCGTGTATTTGTTGAAAAACCAGCTTTCTCCAAATCGGTCAAATGAGGAATTAAAATTTGGAGGAAAATAACGGAAACAACATGAAGTATTCGAAATTGATGATGTTCTGATGATGATTGATGATGTTGCCCTATACCTTACCTGTAGACGACAAAAACACCTCGAAATGCAAAATGGAAAAATCAGCATGGGATTTAACCCATGATATTTTAACTTTCACGTGAGGGGGACCATTGGGAAAAATGTTTTCAAAATTTTAAACATTTCTACAAATATGACTTTTGACCTCGCAGAGCTAATATTGTGCACATGATCATTCCTCGTCATGGTCTTCACGTTGGTAGTAGTGCCATCCCAAAAGGAGACCAACACACTCAAGTGGTTACCTTGTCAGTTCCCATTCCCACCACCGCGAGATTATTCAGTGTCCAAATTGCAAGTTGGATAGCAATTAACTCTTATTATTTTAAATCATTGGATTATCCTGCTTTCTGGATTATTACTAGAAATCGCAAGACACGTACGCCACGTCACAACATCTACTTTACGATTCAGTCGGACTTCACATTGACATTGACATTCTGGTGGATATTTTATTGAACTACTAACTCAAAAAAATTTCCAGTTCTGCCAATTGCTCACTTGTGCCAATTACTTTGAAAATGTAATGAATTACAATAATTACAAATTACACCCCGTTTTCTCCAATGTAAGTACAATTATAAATTACTTTCAATTTTTCAAATGTAATCAATTACATTACAATTTCCTTGTTCAATTACACCTAGTATTTTGTGCTATAACCAAGTTTCATGATGTGGAAATCAAGAAACATTACAAGATGGAACAAAGTGCAAAGTAATTGAAATTTCAATTAGATTTAACAAAAATTACAATCTCAAATCACGATCGATTTTTCAAAAGTAATTAAAATAAATACAATTACGTAAGTGTAAATAAAAAATTAAATCCAAACTTAATTTTAAAAAAGACTGTAATTCATTACAAAATGTAATTATAATCGGCACAAGTCTTGCCGAATTCCTATTCAAGTTTATTTTTATTTCTTGCCAAATACAGATAATTAAGGAATAAGCAAAGCAAGCCGAAATGGGTGGGGAATGGTGGTTCAAAATTAATAAAAATCATCTGGATAAATTGGACGCTGAAGAATATCAAGATAAGTTGATTGAGCTCCGTCAGCAATTCGAGATGAAATTCAAATGCATGATAACAAAATTTGAGGATAATGATGTGTACGTTCAAGTGGTTTGGCACAAAGGTCAATCTCCACCTGAGGACAATATATTTGCAAAATTCAGCTACAAATGCAGTCGTCCTACTAGCCGTCAAAATCAAGGCACTTGGTATTTGTATTGGGATCCTAAAATTGTATCAAATATATGCAGTGATGTGTATGCACGATGCTCACCGTATGATTTCACGGAGCTCAGCGTTGATATTCAACAAGCCGTCATTGATGAATTTCCAAAAGTATTTGATCTTTTCTTGGGAGATGGAGATGGGATAGATGGATATGGGAGTGGCGAAGCATGAGATGAATATTACATTGCCAATCAAGGGTTCATGTATGCTGAAGGCAAACATCCGGATTTTGTTTTACTATTGTACCTGCAAGGAATAAAATGAATGTATATCCTTTTGTGAATTCAACCCTTGATTTGAAAATATTTTGCTCGTGGAAATATATATATATATAATATCTTTCAACTCAAAGTGTATCAAGATAACTCCTATAATTTTCACAAACAGTCAAATTAATTAGATCATATCATTTCAGCTTAACTACACATCAATAAAAATTACAGATTCTGGAACTTGATCTGATGAATTTGTTCATTTATCAACAATTGCAACAATAAAATTGATGTCACTAGTGACTAGCTTCTCTTTATCTCTTTCCCTTTGGGAAAATGATATGGGGAAACGGGAAACTATCACGCATGGTTTCTCATCAAGTGCACTATTCTTCCCCCTTCCTTCATTACCGCGAGATTTTCCACTGTCCTTGAGTTTCACATTCACAGTACAGTTCAGTTTTTTTTTGCAAATCGTTATCGTTATCGAGTTCTTATTTCAGTCATTACTAAAAATCAGGTGAACATTTTGGTTGACTTGTTTTTAATTTAAATTTTTCATTCATTATTCTTTTAAAAAAATTCTTGTCTCTTGTTATCTATCTAAATTTTCATTTGATTTTTATTTCTTGCCAACTGTAGCTAATTGAGGAATAAGCAAGTCAAGTCAAAATGGGTGGAGAATGGTGGTTCGCAATTAATAAAAATCATTTGGATAAATTGAATGTTGAAAAATATCAAAAGAAGTTGATCCAGATCCGTCAGCAATTCGAGATGAAGTTCAAAGCCATGACGACAAGAACTGATGGAGCAGGAGTTGAAGTGTTTTGGCACCAAGATCAATCTCCACCCGAGGACAACATATTTGCAAAATTCAGCTACAAATGCAGTCGTCCTACTTGCCGTCACAATCAAGGCACTTGGTATTTGTATTGGGATCCTAAAATTGTATCAAATGTATGCAGTGATGTGTATGCACGATGCTCACCATATAATTTCACGAGTCTTAGCATTGATGTTCAAATGGCCATCATAGATGAATTTCCAAGAGTATTTGATCTTTACTTGGGAGATGGAATCGGTGGATGTGGCGAAGAATGTGATGAATATTACATCGCTAAACGTGGATTTGTGAACGCTTGGGGTAAACATCCGGATGAGTTTTATTATTCTAAGAACTAAATAAAATGTACATCTTTCTGCGAATTTAATATTTTAGTTTGTATTTCCGCGGGCAAAGTTTTGAAATAAAATTACAAATTAAAAAATGAACAATTTGCTTTGGGGTTAACTAAAAATCATTGATGTATTCATCGTTACAGGACAGCATCAGGCTACATAAACTACGCAAATAAGATTAGAGTTGACACAAAATACAAAAGGTTAATAAACTCAAATTTTATTAATAATTCAAGGGTAAAAACACTATATTTCAATCATTACTGATTTTCAAATTCAAATAGTCTTTATTCAAGTGTCTCAAAGAATCAATTAAAAATGTTCTTCCCGCCAGGACATATTAACCTATAACAATTGCCTTAATAGTAATTTTTAGTAATTTTAGGTATTTTTAAATTTTTATAATAATTAAATTCTGCGTACTGTGCTTAACTTTCGTTAATCACATCAACGTTTCGACTAATTCTACGCTTAAGATAGTACTACAATTCTCATACGTAGGTACTGCGATGAATCCAGTTTTTTGTGATAAAAAGAAAATAAAACAATGCATTCGACAAAATAATACTCTGTAAAATGACCCGTGCTTAACTTTTGTTAATCACCACACCACCAACGCTTCATCTATTTAGGCTAATGTTGGAACTATAATTGCTTAATTGCTATACGTAAAACCCCGTGAAATAACCTAACTAGCGCAGAAAGATTGGACCGACGGATTCTATAATAGGAAATTATTGCGCTCGGAAATTTTTTTGAATTTTGGGCTAATTAGATTTAATTTTTCTTTCAATTTTACTGTTTTCTGACGTTTTGGCAAATTTTTCTGGGTTCTAAAGGTTCAGGGCTTAACATTTTGCAAGCAAGTCAAGGTTTAGTGACATTTTTTGAAGGATCCATCGATATAAATCCGAACTATGGGGTGGGGCAGTCCCCCTACACCCCCAGTGGGGCTTCGACCCCAAACTCCCCCCAAAATATGTACGTTTCCTTCACTGTGAAGGAAATGTAATAACAATAATAATAATAATTTAAATACATCCGAATATATTACTTTATAAAAACTATTATTTTTCCTTTCGTTTCAATTGGCAATGCAATCATTGCACTAGTGAAGCACTTATCAAAATCCTTGGAATTTGGCAATTTGCTCAATAATTTGGATTGAAATATAGAGCCAATGCAAAAATAAATTCATGACAGTTATAAACGATTCCGTGTTATTAACTTTTTTACTTTCCTAAAAATAAAAACTTTGCTGAAAATTCGGACAAAATACATCATCTGAGTTTTCAATCATCATAAATTTTGATCGGCACTGGTCCATTCAAATATCCAGAAACTCCACCTTCAAATGATTTAGGATCAAATTTAAGTGGTGGACCTATTCAAGTTTTAGTTTTGAAATTACATTTTTGTCAAAACATTTAGGGCCATTCAAAAAATATTACCTTCTCTCAACCACGCGTCTGGAATTCTGAACTCAGGCTGTTCGGTTTCGAATGGTTCACCTGATTTAATTTAATCAAAATGATGACAATTATGTCAAGAATTATTTTTTAATGTTCTTATTTTCTCAAGCATTACCAGCTTCGGGAAGTGTTTCTAATTCCGGTTGAGCTTCAGACTGAATTATTTGTTGTGGTTCACCTAATTTATATGCAAAATTAACTATGGCATAAACTTTGTATTTAAACACCATATTATCAGTCATTCTCATTACCACCGAATGGCTGAAATTCCGGTTCCTCCTCTGGTTCTGGTGTTTGTTCTGGTTCTTCTAATTTATTTAAAATTAAGATAAGATATATTTCTGGATATTTCCACACAAAATTATTACTGTATTTATTTAGTAATACCAGCTTCTTGTTCTTGCTCCTGTTCTTGGTCTCGTTCTTGTTCTGCAGGATCTAATTAGTGGGTTGAAACGTGGATTAGAAATTCTATCAAAAAATTTCTATTAGATTTTGTGCTCACCTTCTTGTGCGTTTATTTGTACCTGAAATTGAAAAGGGATTTATTAATAAGATGTAGCTATACGCAGCAGTGTGACTAAATTACAATAATAAGATTTATTACCAGAAGGACGCATAAAAGAGACAGGATTGCGACTACCTTGGGAGACATGATTAAGATAAGATATATTTCTGGATATTTCCACACAAAATTATTACTGTATTTATTTAGTAATACCAGCTGATGGGAGTTCTTCTTGTTCTTGCTCCTGTTCTTGTTCCCGTTCTTGTTCTGCAGGATCTAATTAGTGGGTTAAAACGTGGATTAGAAATTCAATCAAAAAATTCCTACTAGATTTTATGCTCACCTTCTTGTGCGTTTATTTGTACCTGAAATTGAAAAGGGATTTATTAATAAGATGTAGCTATACGCAGCAGTGTGACTAAATTACAATAATAAGGTTTATTACCAGAAGGACGCAGAAAAGCGACAGGATTGCGACTACCTTGGGAGACATGACCAAAAATTGATGGACAAGGGAATGAATCTTTTATTTTACACGCAGCCAAACAGAATAATAGAGATGCCGGCATTTATATACGGAAAGATAAATTGAGCATTAAGCCGAATCAAACCGCAGAAGTAGACTTCTAATAAAAATATTTCGCTTTTGTGGCCGGATGCAGTCGGTAACAGTACATAAAGTGCAAATATTAATTAAAAGGATTCCGCGTGTACTAAATTGAATTTAGTTAGCTATCGGAGGCAGTGCTGTTGGAGTCGGTATTTCGCTTACACCTGCTACATTGAGATATTGTCTTTAGTTATTGCTTGTGGTTTGTTCGCTTGCTAATTAAAACTGACACCGACACCGACAGTCCCATTGTGATAAAAATGTAACTAGGCAGCATGATTCATATTCGACTTACATTTATTTCAGGTTTACAAGAATACTTAATAAGAATTTAAATCTAATAGCTGCTTGCATGGGTATAATATATAATTAGTCTTAAATAATTCATCTTCTAGTTTGAGCACCATTCTGCATCCCTTGTGTTGTCAAGAATCCAGTCCGGAAATCCTGAATAAATATAGGGAAATAGAATTAGAAAAATCGAGCCATAAATTGCATGTGCGCAGTGTACTCACTTGCAACTCTTGCATAGACTCCTGGTGCTCTCTTTTGCGCACACCCAAATCCCCAAGAGACGACGCCTACTAATGTTTTTCGAGTGCCGTTGTCAATAATAAGTGGACCACCAGAATCACCCTGTACATTCAAAAGTATATTAAAAATTAATCACTAATAACTGAATTAATAAACGGACTCACTTGACAAGCGTCTTTTCCACCCGAATTTACGAATCCAGCACATAACATACTATCCGTAATTTTTCCTGTATAACGCGTAGCAGCTGAATTACATTCTGAATTTTTAATGATAGGAACATCCACTTTCTGTAAAGAATTGGAAGTGCTCCCACCCTCTTTCGTCGTTCCCCATCCTGCTACCGTAGCGGTTAATCCACTAAAATCGTTATCATTATTAGCTGGCAAACACACTGGGACAGTCGGACTACCGCCTGCGGTTAGATCAAGTCGACCGGCAATTCTAACGAGGGCAATGTCATTGTCTACTGTACGTCGGCTATAATTTGGATGCTTGATGATTTTATCAACGTCAAATTTCCTAGTGCCACCGACCGTTTCGGTTGAAATTAAAATATCTTGTTCATTCACTAAAACTTGAATTCCTTTTTCGGTTTGTCTGAAAATTAAATGTATGGGATTAATTAAACTTATTGATTATTGATGACTGTGTATTTTTACCCATCAACACAATGACTAGCAGTCACAATGTAGCGATCATTGATAAGAGTTCCTCCACAAAATGGGCGTGGAGGCCCACCAAAAATATTGAAACCGCCTTTGCGAACTAATGCCACTGTCCAGGGAATATCGTTGATTCGAGCTTTTTCCCCTTCTACAACTTTGGCTACTGGGCGCCCGCATTCTATATCATTTTTAATCAAATTTTTATTCAGAATCAAAAAATTAAATTATGACTAGTGCTTGCTTACGGCAATTAATTCGTCCACCCGCGACTCGATTCTCAATTTGTGTCAGATTTAAATCGCTCAAATTAAAATCTGGATCAACAGCATTGACTGTGGTAGACTCAACACTTGAATCGACCGAATCTTCTGGTTCTACTGGAAATCCTAATTCTTTCCAAATTTGATTTTCAAGATCTGGAATCCATGGCCCTGGTAAAGTTGTTACATTTACAGCTACTGGTTCAGCAGCGACTAAAATTACAATTTTTAAATTTTGATTCTAGAATAAATATCAATTTAAAATTAAAATTTCCAATACCATCTTCAGATTTTACGGATCCATCTGGTATTTTTTCAATTGACACTTGTAATGAACTTTTGACAAGAAATACGAGGAAGAACAACGTAGAGAATAATTTGATCATGTTGAGAATAAAAGAGCAACTGAACTTGAAAGGTCAAGAATTGAGTCTTTTTAACCTCCTTTTTCTTTTTTTATTGCCAGATACAGATGAATGCCACTGCATTGAGTTTGAGAGTGGAAATGTTGGGTAATAAAATCCTTATTTTTACAGTAAACTCAACTCGTCCACTTTGCTTTGCACTTGTTCATTGTTCCTGATCTAATCAAAGGAGGCGAAGCGTCAGAAACTAGTCCTAAGTCTACGGCATAGAATACATGCGGCGGTGGCTGTGACAAAGAGTAAAACGACAAAGAGATACGAGAAAACTAAACCATGTCAAAGCCAATCAAGTGATTGTAAAAATGTCAACTATTTTTTGTTCGCATTTCAACATTCTTAAACATTAGGCATTGATTTGGTTTGGTTTCTTACTTTTATTTTTGATAAGTAAACAAAATTTTATNTTAGGCATTGATTTGGTTTGGTTTCTTACTTTTATTTTTGATAAGTAAACAAAATTTTATTATTGATATGTACAAAAAAAGCAAGTCCTCTTCGTCAATCCTGATTTGCTAAACCCAGAAGGAAAATTCCTAAAATAATGACTAAAGCTCCCGCAGAACTAAAAAATAAAACCCAAATAAAATTAGCATGAGAATGATAATAAAAATTCACAAAATTCAACCTGTAGACATCCGGAGAAATTCCAACGAAAAAAAATTGCCAGATAAAGACGAAACAAATGTCCAGAGATTGGGCAATGGGCAAATTTACTATGGAGTAAATTAAATGAATTTTTAACGCTGAAGTAATGCAAAATATGAAATAGTAATTTTAGTAAATTAATTAACTATGAGCTAATACCATGTTCTCTGTACTGAAGAGCCGATATGATGCAAAATAGACCCAATCCACTAAATGCCACAATTCCACAAGCTACAATCCAATTTTCTTCCTTTTCTGGAAGTTCAAATAAAAGTCCAATGCTTGCCAATGCAGTTCCACTTCCAATTGTCGTAATCCATCCGTTCACAGTAAGAAGGACGGAGAAATGCACGGTCTGGGCCCGGAGTTTCGGAATTAAATAGAAAAATATAGAGTTAAATACCATGGCTACTAGAGCCAACCAGATTCCAGTCTAAATTAAAATAATTGAATAAAATTTCACTGCCACGAATCACAAGAGAATAAATACCGTTACCAAAATATTTAGGTCAAACTCTCCAGTGCCAACGATAGCAGACCAAGACGCTGGAAATGCAAGTATGCCAACACCTCCAACCGTGAGTAATCCAATCAGAAATGAAACAATTTTGAAGGATTCCCCAGGCGAGCCACATCCACATCCAAACAAACCCAAGACGATTGGAGTACTCATCGAAATAGCCGTAGAATCGCCAAGGTTGAAATACCGAAGCGAATGAACTTGGAGTAGTGTACTAAGCATGCCAGAAATTCCCCAAATCTACATGAATAAAATTTTAGAATCAAAATTTGCATATAAGATTATTCAAATTTGTCATACCATTAAAGCCAACAAATTTTGCCTTCCATCCCTTGCACTCGTTTCTCCCGTTGCACCGAATGGCCAAATCGGATCGAATATCCTTTGCTTTTTGATTAGTATGGAAGTAAATCAAGAAAATTGGACCTAGTACTGTCAAGCCCAGGGATTTCCATAGCGTAATGTTGAATGTATTGTATTTCTGGTTCACAAGTAATTTGGCGGTTATATCAGCCAAGGAGAAACTTAATGCTGAAAAAAGGATTTTACATAGCTCACACTGTATATACCACAATTGCCGATTTATTTTTTGTTACCCGCAAGTACAGCAAAAAGAAATCCTTCGAATTTAACCCATCTGTTTATTTCCTCTTTCTGTGTTTGTATTGGTTTTTTATTTTGCTTTTTTTCTTTCGATACGTCTCCGAATTTTTCCACATCCTCCATATCCAGATAAGGAGCCTCATTGATATCTCGTCCAAATTCTGTCTGATATTCTAACTCACTGAATGGGAGCCAACGTAAACTTGTAAGAACAACGATGGGTGGCTTATTGAATTTGGATCTGTATTTTCTAATCAAGAACATATTTTAATGCATTTTTTATTTTTGCATATCTAATAATTTTTTTAATTAGTTTTAATGTATCCATGTAATTTGATTCTTACCTCCCCATCCTCGTTGAGCTTTTTGTTGACATTTAATTCCTTTTAGTTTTATTTGCTGGTAAAATTAAATTACTTCAAATTCTTCAGAATGAACTGCAAAATTCCCAAACCATATTGAATTTGTTAGCTCTGCCAAAAATAGTATTTTAAGTGCAAAACATAAATTGTACGTCAGCAAACTCAACTCGTCCACGGGTATTGTCAGAATTCTTTATTTTGACATTGACATTTCACTCAACTCGATACAAAGCAAAGGAGGGCACAACAAAGGGGAATATGACTATTAGTTTGATGGATTTTGACCAGAGTTCAATTCAATGTAAAATTTTGACTGACGATACAATGTAGCTATTGTAACCGGGTTCAAGCCTTTAGGTACTATGCAAGACGCAACATGAACGAAATGTGTAACTAATGTAAACTCCGGCCTGAATGGTAGTAAATATTTTGGCAGAAAAATATTGCAAATTGAGTGTATACTGCAGGGAATCGACCCTACAAAAAATTCTACAGCCAAAATTGGCGAGGTTTCAATCTTACAAATTTTTATTTTCCTATCTTTTCCAAAAAAATAAAGCCAATATTCAATGATGATATTGACGTTCATGGGTAATGTTACCCAACTATATATCCATCCCATTGCCCTGAACTTGTGTCTCATCTTTCCCCAATCTGTCCATTCTTCGGAGCTCATCCTTGGACAAATGTTGAACAATAGCAGCAGTGTAACAATCTCCGAGGACATTA
>WJEZ01001682.1:0-16351 GCA_009869925.1 Thalassaphorura encarpata
GACCAATGAGTGCAGTGCCGTGTGCAATGGGGTATAAATACAGTGAAATTTTAATTTAAATATTCATATTATCACCAAGTTGAAGTGATAACTTCTACACTTGTTGAATAATAAGACTTTTATGTATACATATGTAAAGCCTTTCTCGTATAAATTAAATTCTTGGTTAACCTCTAGCCTACTTATTCTAAAGTCGCAGATAGATGTTAATTTATATTCAGCTACTTCAGCATTATGGTTTGATAAACTAAAGTTTCCACCGGTTCAAACTGCCTTGTGCATAAAATTCAGACCTCTCACAGGGTTTGTCTCGTAAACTCTTCAAAGATTTTTATAAAAAATGGTTTAAAGTTTCCAAAATAGTCATGGAATGTTTGGCGTTAACCTGTGATGAATAAGTTCAATATTTTTGTATACTATTTCAACAAACGGATCAGCTTCCACTTTTGATAGCCTAATGTTTTCAGTCCAGTAACATTTAGCGTTTTCAAGCAAAAATTGGAAGGAAAAATTCACTAACAATACAGTTTCAAGTATGAAGCGGGAGAAATTAAGCAAGTTGTGCACCGGAAGACCTGCTACTTAGTATTGAGACGCTGACAATTATACATTCTTTTGTAAAAGCAAATATCATGGTTGACCTATATTTCGTTTGAGTTAGTTTAATTGAGTCTGAGTGCTTTAGATTAGGAGGAAAGGAAAGGAACACAAGACACCCGCATTGAACCTGAAAAGAAAAGACACGGGAGGAAGCTGTCTGTCAGAATGAACAACTAATGCGTGCTCCATGCATGTCTAATCCTTTCACAAATATGACAATCTGCTTGCTTACTTTTTCTTCATTGACACAAGTTTGAGAAATGTGAGTGAGTCAGGGAAGGAAGAGAAAGAAAATATCCACTTGTCAGAGGAGAGAAAATGCTAACACGGGGTGCTGTGCCTGCTTGATTGTAAGGAAAGCAAAAGGGAAAACAGGCAAAGCAAAGGATCTCAGCTGCTGCTGTGCTGAGCAGCGCAGAAAAGGAAAGGCAAAATTTTCACTGCCGTCCGTGTACATAAGCTCTCATGTGATCCATCGATTCCTTCAGTCCAGATTCAAAGTGCGAGGGAAGAAGGTATCATTGCGTGTATTTCAAAAGATTCAACAGCTACGCTTACGCTTGGCTATTGCCGTTCTTTCTCCCCATGAAGTTTTGACAGGTTTATTGAAACTAATGTGAAAACGTCGTCTCTTCACAGAAAGGATTATACATTTCTTAAAGGAGAGTGAAAGTGTGGAAAGGGATTCGTGTCGTGTCGTGACTCCATCATTTCATCCTCAGTTCATGGGCTCCCCTAATTAATTACACTTATATTACATCCATGCATACAATGAACACCACAATCTCACTCCATTTTAGTATTTGTGCATATTATTAGTACCAGACTGAACGAGGCAACATGTGCTTTAGAAAACATATGGCTAATCCCATAGTCCCTTTTATCGTAATTTTGATCCATCTTGGTGAGTCTTGTACTTACAAAAAAGTTTATTTGAGTTTCTTTAATCTTCTGTTGTAATTTTGTATTTTTTTAATTGATCTTTTCCTTCTGGTTTTCTTTTTGAAGAATTTGACTACAACGTCAGATGACTTATTAAAATTATTACTTTAAATGAAGACATATAAAGAGCTCTGGCCTTGTAATTGCTGCTTCGTTTGAAATACGATGAGATTTCTAATGTTTGACCTTTCAGCCTTGCCATTTCAGTCTTCTCAAATATGTTTATTTTCTCTTTAGGACCCGTCAGATCTGGAGACCTTGAATTGACAAATGTAACAGTTCCTTCATACGCAGTCAAAGGTTATTTACAACAGTTAACCCTAAAAAATTGACAGAACGTAAAATGATATTAACTTTCTCATATTAATTTTGAATTTCGTCTGCCCAGATGGTTCTGTCCAACTTCTCTGTACTTTTACCCTGGAGTCCCAACCCTTACTAGTCCTCAAATGGTACAAAGGGGAACAGGTATGATATATTAAGTACTCAAAAATCAAATGAAATAGGTCAAACCTGTTTTAGGGTATTTAGGAAATATACCTGTGGTGACATTTATTTGATTCTAGGAATTTTTCCGGTACACTCCTGCAAATGGACAGAATCAGAATCCTATTCTAACTTTCCCTGTACCCGGAGTAAACGTTGATGTAAGTTGTACTTTACTCTTCGCTCAGATTGCACAATCAGCACTAGCACTACATCATAAGAGCAGCACATTCTGTACCCTTTACGCACTTACGTATCAGAGTTGTATTTATTTTTAACATGGCAAACAACCGATTTCTCGTCTGAGTACTTTCAGCAAACTCAGCACTGCGCTTCTTCTCTTCTCGACGAAACTCTTCTCAAGTTTGGCCCACTCACTTTACTTACTACTTGGTTTTTGTTCGACCAACTCATCTATTTTCAATTTCATGACTAATTGAATGAGCGCAACGCAAGATACTTGCCTTGCATACTCCTTGCCCCTGGCGAACCCAGAAGTTTGTTTGAATTAGTTTAATTAATGAGCAGATGCAGTGCAGTACAATTTGATCTCAAGTTCATGACTGGTTTATGACATTTCCAAATTTTGTTTCATTTTCAGATTGAAAAATCAAGCTTAAATGTTGTCACTATTAAAAATGTCACACTCCAAACTACAGGAAATTACAAATGCGAGGTAATTATTTTTTTAATACACACTCATTAGCACAGATATACGCATTAATCACCATTTTCTTAATTACCATATTTAAGGTATCACAAGAAAAATCTTTCATTACAAAATCCAAGGAAGGTCACATGATCGTCATTGGTAAGCAATGTTAAAAAGTTCTTATATCCCCTACGTGGTCACTATTCAAACTTGAATTGTATAAACAGAATTTAATGTACAAAAAATTTCTTCTTATATAGCTCCACCCCAAAATGAACCTGAAATAACTGGAGTTCAATCAACTGTTAGTATAGGAGACAATTTGAGTGGAAACTGCACGTAAGTAATTTAATTAAATGTCAGCGAAAGAGAGCTCAAGTTCTAAAATTAATTCGTTTTGAAATTTTTTATCAAGCTCCATGAGAAGCAGGCCAGCCTCGTCCCTCTTTTTCTATATCAATAATGAGAAGGTTAGAAATTTTCATTTTTCAAAAAACTCGGTAATTTATTAGAGGTCTATGCACAACACAGACATAGCACAGCACACTAATAAGAAATATGTCTTGAAAATTTCAAAATGGGTCGTAATTTTGGATCATTAGGAGGAAAGAGTGGAATGTAATGGGGAGTGAACAAATTCATGCATCACACTCTTCCGAAAGAACATACGAGGGACAGACAATATATTAGCATATAAACTGACATGATTCTTTGGAGAGAAAATCCTTTCATAACTGCTCCTGATTTATACTTTCCTTTCCTTTCCTCATGGTGTAGAATGGATTCGGCTTGGCTTGGCTCATATTATGATTAAGTATATTACGCCACGCTTTGCCTTGCCTTTCTCTGGTTTTAACATATACATCATGAGCAGAGCATGGCGAATTCTATTCTCACCTCATTCATTTCACCTAATGCTCTTCCCATGCAAAACCACTGATACCACGGCCACAAGGCAAGGCAAGGCAAGGAAAGCCTAGCCCTAGCCGAGATGACACTTTCTGTTAAATGCACTGGAAATGAAAGTGGAAATTGAAAGTGAAATCCAAGAAGCTCACTCTGTGTGTGTGGGAGTGCAGTCAGGCTTTGCATATTAATGCTTCATTTTAGAGCAACACATTGATTTCAGTTCAATTCCAATCAAATCTAATCTAAAACATGGATTCATACTCAAGTTGACGTCTGAATTTAAGATTGAGTTTCATATTTGCTTTCAACAGGCCCCTGATGGAGATTTGATAGAATATTCTCCTGTAAATGACACTGATGGACTTGAGTCATCTGTCCTCGGTTTTAATTTTACGATTGCACCTCATCATTTTCTAAAGCCAGGAAAACAAATCGAGCTGCGATGCACAGCCACGATTGGAAATTTCTACTGGGTCAAGACAATGACACTGGTAGAAGGAAATGTCAATGCTCAGCCGTCCTTCTCGGGTCACAATCGAAACTTGGCAGGTAAATGGTCATTTCTTTAATCAATCAGGATTAAACTGAACTGAATCAATAGAATTTTGCGAGGCTATATATTTAGGAGATTTTCTCAATTGTTTAGTCTGCGAATTCTTAACTGACATGTGCTCGACCTCAAAATCACGGAGGACTTTGACTAGGAATAGTGCTTTGATTAATTTAATATTTTATAGGTGGAGCCCAGGGTAGAAGTCCTACCTTTCTTCACATGTCAATTATTCAAGGGAAGGAGTACTATTTTGATTAATTTAATATTTTATAGGTGGAGCCCAGGGTAGAAGTCCTACCTTTCTTCACATGTCAATTATTCAAGGGACTTTATTGTGTGGACTTCTTTTTGTTTCTTCCGTCGTGACACCCGTTGTTGGTTCCAGAGTTCATTGAATTTCTTCTTCCCAAGCAGGCCAGGGAAAATAGGCCAGACATTCCCGATTCCTCCTTAGTTTTTTTTCAATCCAAGTGGTGACGGTGACGGTGACAGTGAATTCTCAAATTGACATATTATTTATCCAGTCTGGCAAAATTGTGATGCGATGGTTTGAATGAGAAAAACGCCAAAGACTTGGAGAGTTGATTGACAGGGAAGGTGCGGCGTGTGTAAAAGTTGTCATCGTTTTCTTCTCAAACTCTTGCTGTGCCATGCCATGTCATGAAATGACGGACAAAGTGAAAGCCAAGCAAGCTACAAGTCTAGTCTAAACCTATACACAACTCCAACAAATGCAATGTACGGGTCATGGCATAGAACGTGGGAAATAAAATGAAATTGGTCGCTCTTTTAATTTTAATACTGTTAACCATAATTACAAATTTATGATACGGACGTGCTTGTACAAATTATCTTGTTTTGTCGTATATAAGTACAGGAAGGGTTAGAGTTAAACTCATTTGAATGTCAGAGTGTGAATTGTACAGTGAATTTATTATTAATAAATGCAAAGTGTCCAATGAAATGATCAAGACAACCTAGACTTATTCATTCACTGAATTTGGGTCTTGACTTAAGAAATTTTATACGAAATTGATGTGTATTTTAAACTTTTGTCGTAAATGAGTCTAGCTTAAAAATATTATTCGAAATTGTGATGCAGTAAGGTGAAAGCATGTGTGCAAATACCAACCCATGCAACCCATGCCCAGCTTGAATTTCTCCTGTGGAAAGTTTCTGCTAGAATATTTTTTTCCTTCCTTTATTCCTTTACTCATCCCATGATCTCCTATTTTTGCTCTCCTCCTGAGAAAGTGGCATATTTGATGTTCTTTTGATACACTTACTTCCTTTCTTTATACAGGAATTCCCTTTCTTCCCTACTTTTTACTTTTTTTTTCTTGCCCGGGTGTAACCAAATGGAGCGAGAGTGTGTAAACTATGAGAGCATCAACCCGTCGCGTCAAACTCCCGCATTCGCATTTTGTGTAATAGTGAGGGAAAGTCTTGCCACCACCACCACGGCCGCCTTAATATTATCCACCCGTCCTTTTACTTTACTTACTACTTTCACACCAAAAAACACTCCTAATTGGTATTCTCCTTCCGTAGATTCTTTTTGCACGGGACTGTCTATCTAACTATATATGAGTCGTGTCGCAGCAGTAGAGAAGATGGTTTTGTACGTACGTACGTACGTATACCCGGAAATCCAGTCGAGCAGTGCATTACTTACATATCTCTTCCAGTTTGTATCTCCAGGCACTAGTTTACTTTAGCTTTTAGATCACTGTCAGCTCAGTCTGGGAAATATCACTTTCTACGTGGTCTACGGCTGACTCGGTCGGGTTTTTCTTTTTTGGGATGTGCACTTGAGAATCAGATTCATTCCCCTATTCCTCTGTGCTGCGCTGTGCCCCTCAGGGAATCCATTGAAAAAGCAAAAGGAGAAAAAAAAGCATTCAAGTCAACTTGGTCCGTCATCCCAAGGATGACTACGACATTTCCACAACCACTCAAAACCCATAAAAAAAGCCTTGTTTTTTATTGCGCTGCTTCCTCCAACTTTATGGCCATGTGTGTCCTCAGTCCTCATGCTATGCTGTGCTGTGCTGGGAGAGAATGTACTCCCGACTCTAGTCCAGTTTGTTTTGTTTGTTTTGCAAAAGACCTGTCAATCAATATTTGCATTCCACACAGATTTTCTTTTACATACACAATGAGGGAAAATCTGCTAGGAATGGACAACTTGATGGACTACAAAACAAAATGGGAATTTTATTCTGCACATTGACGTTGGAATGGAAGAGACAAAAAATAACTTTATTACAACACAACTTCATTTTGCCATATGATGTCGAATGCCAGGTCAGTTGAATGTATTTGAAATTGAATATAAATGTATGTAGGATTCAAAGTTCTCATGATGGAGTAGTTGAAAGGAAACGGGAAAATATGATAATTCAAATTGCAACAATGCAATTCAAACTTACAATAGTAGACGGGTTTAACTCATTTTTTTCCTGACTCACGTCCGGTTTAAGACCAACTGACCCATTGACATTGAATAAATCCTTTTTCATTTGACAATTCTCTGTATACATAGAATTCGCGTTCGCAGATTCACCCGTAAAACCGTATTTCGTGTAGCTATTTTCCACATTAGTCAAAATGCAAGTCAAATGGGCACTTCTTATTCTTAGCGTTGGGATTTCTCTGTTAGGGATTATGACTCTGGCGGGTAGTTGCCATATCCGGTTTAAGGACAACGAACTTCATGCCAATGTGTCAGAAAAATGTCTCATAAAATTGAATTTAACGGAGTTGGATTTGGATTTGGAAAATCAAGATGTGGAAACTTATCTTTCGGGGACCTATGATGATAAGGTAATAGAAAACTTAAAAGAAACCAGAAAAACATTTCTAAATTTACTACAAAATGGCCTATCAAAAATTTAAAGTTTATTAATTAATAGTAGTAAGATTGCACTGATACAATGTGAACATGAATAACCAAGGCTAATCTCTAAATTTTATTCTGTCGTAGTGCATGGGAAAATGTTTCTACATTGACTTGAATTTGGTATGATTAAATTTGTTAAACGAAAAAGATTCATTTTCCTTCACAATCTGATTTTTTTCTAATCAGATGAAACCAAATGGAGAAATTGACAAACAATACTTTATTTCCTACCTGGGAGAGCAAGCACCGGCCGAACTAACACACATCTTGCTACCACTGGCCAGAAAATGCATTGATACACATAGTAAAATTATTAAACTTCAAAAATTATTTGGCACACACTGGATAGTGCCATTGAATTAAGTTGGATTTTATTACAGATCGGGCAATCAACCCCCGTGAAAAATCTAAACCGAATTTATGCGTTTTGGCTTATCAGTTGAACATATGCTTAAACAAGGGATGGATGGAGGTAATCATTTTATTGGAAGATTAATATTATTCAGAAATTTTGAGCTAAAATTTTGATTTTATAGGCGTGTTAAATACATGCTCTTGCTGATTCGTGAAATTTTGACCTATAGTATAATATCTATCCAGCTGCTATCTTAAATTTTGCCTTGAAGCCTCGAAGTTTAGATATTTTTGTTTTAATTTCTCAGAATTAAATAAAAAATTGAGTTCACATATCAGTGAGTTTCTTAACATTAGCGAAAAACACATTTAAAAGTTTCCACTATTGAGAAGATAACCACGTGACATGGGTGTATCGTGAAAATACAACATAAGCAAAGCTATTAACTTGAGTTCATCACGCCCAGGCAAGAAAGAGGCAGTGGCAGTGGGAAGGCAAGGCAAGGCACGGCAAGGGTTTGGTTTCTGATCGTCGTAAGGAAGGAATAATGTATGAGGTTTCCCATTGAGGCTCTTTGGTGCTTCGTGCACACAGATCATTTCCGCAGCAGCAGCCCATTGTTCTCCAAACATTATGTCCTTTCTCCCCTCCCAGCTTTCACCATTTCTCCACACAACTACAACAAATACCCGGAACCCCAAATTACATTGTATTTAAGCCTTTGGCTCACCGACACGAACTAGAACGGTTTGGATTTTTAAAAATTAGGAAAATAATATGAACCTGGTCACTGGGCTGGCAAATATTTTTGCCCTAAATTCTTATACACAGCAAGTCAATTGCCCGATTTCCTTTTATGTAGGTAAGGCAGCATAATGTTCCAATCTTAAATGTCTTGTGTAATGTAAATGCAGCAGTGAGACATTGCGATATGCGATCCGATGGGCTGGGCGTTGTCGGAACCGACACGAACTCGAACGGCTTGGATTTTTAAAAATTAGGAAAATAATATGAACCTGGTCACTGGGCTGGCAAATTTTTTGGCCCTAAATTCCCATACACAGCAAGTCAATGCCCGATTTCCTTTTATGTAGGGTAAGGCAGCATAATGTTCCAATCTTAAATGTCTTGTGTAATGTAAATGCAGCAGTGAGACATTGCGATATGCGATCCGATGGGCTGGGCGTTGTCGGTGTGATGGTGTGATAAATCTTTCTTTTCCTGAAGGCTATGTGCCAAATATACACTACACGTAAACGTAAGACACTTAAGGCAAGGCAGCATGGCACGAACATTTTCGTGACACACTTTGCTCTGCTAAGGCACAGTCATCATGCACTGGACTCCCAGTACTCCTTTCCGTAGTGATCCTGCAGGCAGTGCTATGCTCGTTTAGACAGGACAGGAACAGGACAAGCAATTTTGAAAGGAAGTATTTATATTATGTTGATGGGAGGCGGGGATCGTTTTACACTGTGGCAGATAATAATTTAACCTAGGATTATTGTTGTACGGGCGTTGGGCATGGGCATGGGCATGGGCCCGGGTTTAGCTTTACTTCACATGCAAAGCATGTAGCACGGAACTAATTCTCTGCACGAATTGCGTGCAATTCACTTTGGCATGATTTACAAATTTTGACAACGATGATTTCGGCTGCTTTTGAGATTAAACGGCTCCGGGACAGCATAGGATAATGTTGAGCTTGAGAAAACTAGTCAAATTCTAGTCATCCTGGGACCAGCCAGGTAACGGTTAAGAAAGTTGTCTTTTTTATCTTTCACCCCTTTTCCCAATTTGGCAAACGGACGGCAAAGAAGTGAAATGCGAAACAGAAAATCCTTTTCGTATTGCTTCGTTTGCTCCTCAATCCCGTCGTCGTTACAATGGAATTTATGGGAATAGAAGATTCTCGTTGGCAGGAGGAAATCCCTTCAGAAAAGAACTGTGCCGCCATGCCCGCCCGCCCGTTAGTAGTAAGCGCCAAAGCCGCCGATTTGGAAGAATAGATTTCAGCATTGCATTGAGAGAACGGGATGGACCGACTTTTTGCCTGTGTCTGCCTTCTTTTATTTCTATCCCTTGGCTTGGGTTGAATTTGAATGTGATTAAGTGTTGGAATCAGTGGCTTTTCTAAACCCACCTCATATAAAACCCAAATCCTAGCCAGAACTGAACTTCCTTCAGTCAAGGCAGGCAAGGCTCAGTGTCAGCCAACCAAACTCACTCATGCATAAATTAACCCAATTGATTTGTACATTTAAAAATGTAAATCGAAAAAAAGCAGTGCTTAGAGTTTTCGCAATGAAATAGATAGAAAGAAAGAAGCTTCCTTTTTTTCTTTCGTTAAAAAGAAATGTTGCTTAGGATGATAAAATGTCTGACTAGAGTCTCATTTCTGGAAGAAGAGGACTGGAACGTAAAAATTAGCAACTGTGCTGTCATGGGCTGCCAATGGGGAATTCACCCAGTCGGAGGGTAGTTTAACGAGTTTGGTTTGAAAAAAAGAAGAAGAGAGGGACGAGAAGGAGCAGCAGCAGAGAAAATACATTATGGATAAAGCATGGGATCAATTTATGTTCTAGAATGGCATTTCCCACGTGGTTTCTACCAAATTACACTTCGACTATGATAGATCACCTGGCTCCCTACTGTGTTCCACTATTTTTCCTAGTGACATTCAATATTATACGAGTAATAGGAACTCTTACACAAGTAATAAACACAGTAGTTCACCACTATTTTTCCTAGTGACATTCAATATTATAGGAGTAATAGGAACTCTTACACAAGTAATAAACACAGTAGTTCTCTTGTCTATTCCTACGTCTCATTCCCATCCCATGTAGTCAACACTAACTCTCCAAATTACATTTTGCAAAGGAACCAAAGACACAAATAACCAATTTGGGTAAAAGAGTCTTTTGCTAATATGGAACGTTCGACTCGATTCCTTAGCCAATTGATCAACGTCATTCCGTTGAGCTGTGTACTTCACATAAATTGGAGGAAAGCAAAGTTTCAATCGTATCCTCACATGTGCATAATTTAAGTGCATGTAAATTTTTTAAAACAATTCTAATAAAAACACAGCAGCTATTAGTTTCTAATCTAGTCTCAGCAAAAAAGTATGAAAAACTGTCCATGTACAGTGCATGGTAATGTATACAGACAAAAGGGCTCTGAATCTTTCCTAAGCACATGGTAAAGTAAACAGAGCATCCGGTGGAATGCCTGTACTTTTTTCCCATGCAAATTCCAAGGACATGGATTCTCGTCTAGCTCTTGCCACAGATCAAGCTTTCACCACCATATCGTTGGCCGAATCTTCATTAATTATTATTCAGTACCTCTGCCACTTTTCCCTGCCAGCCAGTGTATACGTCTACGTCCATGTTCTTTTTTCCCTCGTATGCCCTAGCCCTAATGAGGAGGATCTCCTGTACATGATTAGAATGTTAATTAAAACAATTACGTATGCGTCAGAGGGGAGAACCTTGGACGACTGGATTGGGTTCCAAGTTCTCTCTCAACGTGTAGGATAGCCTAGGGACGGAAAACCAAAAGTAAAGTAAAACGAGCACCAGTGGATATTTCCACACCTAAAAGAAATCCTTTGCGGCTTGGCCTGAATTTGTCACCTGGGAAATACCGTGTATACATACGAGCATGTACTAGGAAGAAAGAAGATAAGATTTCACGCCAAAGTGCGAACGAGTCAGACTACTACTTACGTACTACATGGACAACTACAACTAACGAAGTAGGCCGGCCTGGGCTAATACCTAAGCCGCAAAAATCGAGTCGTAGACGACAAGATGGAAAAGGATTAAGAAAAGACGAAATAAATGCTTGTGTGGATGGATGGATCTCCCTCGAGGAGAGAAAAGGAAAAGTACACACAGAAAGTCAGACAGATTTCTTGGAATATGTACACTGCACTGCTTGAGAAGAGAATAAAAAGAAAAGACAGAGCTGAGAGTAATAAAGAAATGAATTTAATTTCTCTAGGTAAAGTAAATTAAAACTTTTCATTCTACGTAGTACGCAGCTTAAGTCGTTCGTTCGTCATAGGACGAAGGAAAGTAAATAGCCCTTCCAAACAGCTTCACAATTTCACAATGTGTGTCATACAATTTTTGCTCAGTAAATTTTCTTTAGGCGAATTGCGTATCACGATGTAAGCCATACTACATTTTATTATATTGTAAATATTACAAAAGTGTTTTATACAGGTTAGCTTCCGCGAAACTCGCATACACATATTTGAAATTTCATTCAATTTCAATTTCAATTTCAAATATTTTATTTGTCAACTGATGAATTTTATTTGCTAGGCTAGAATCGACTAAGCTCATTAAAAGAAATCTCTCTTCTTCCTTGGGAAATAATTAAGAAAACCCACTAAACTTATTTGGTAAAGAATCAAGGTAGTCTCTGTGCCTGTCTTTTCTCTCTATAAGATTAGACGAGTGGTTGTGAGAAACTCAAATCCTTATCCTTGTCTAGACAGATTCAGCCGGGAGCTCTACTAGAAGAAAACTAAGATTCAACTGAGGAGTGATTCAGGAAAATGAAACAGTTAGCAAGCAAAGACTGTGTGGTGCGTGTGTGTGAAAGTAGGGCGAGGAGGGAATAGGAAAGTAAAGAACAAGAATTAATCAAGATGGCTTATGCATGGGCTGTACAAATTACTTGCGGTTTTCCATCCCCCATGACGTTCATTCGAATAATTAATCCCTTTACTACTCTTTCCTTCCAAGATGCGCTGCTCTCCTCGGAAGGAAGGAACTATAACGGAGCTCATTCACATTTACCTTTTCCGCAATCCTGGCCACCCAGATTACCGCATTCGCTTTCCTAACAATTTGTATTTTCATCTCTTCTCAACTCTCATCAACATTTGAGCTTCATTACAG
The DNA here is from genome assembly GCA_009869925.1 of Thalassaphorura encarpata. Classification (NCBI taxonomy): domain Eukaryota; kingdom Metazoa; phylum Arthropoda; class Collembola; order Poduromorpha; family Onychiuridae; genus Thalassaphorura; species Thalassaphorura encarpata. Next base: position 12,319 of record WJEZ01001682.1, read on the forward strand.
CTTATAGCTCAGCTACTCACTCAGCCTTAGCACAATTCACCAAATTCACGGACGTAACATCCCATTTAATGTTTGTAATACAATTATGAGATTTCGTCTTCAATTAAAACATTAATTTAGTCATTAGGATTTCCTTAGTAGCTAGGCTAAACCTGCCAATCTTTATAATTAGCTTGGTTGAGACAGGAAAATAATTTAAAACAATTTGCACCAATTTGTTTTCTCAACCTGAAATTACAGAGTAAGAAATATTAGGTTCGCTCACACACAGTGTCACAGAATTAATTTAATGGAAGGCAAAGGCGAAGGAATGGTGGCAAATACGACTGTGACCTCTTTACTCTGGACATGATGATAAAATGTGAACGTGCAAAGGATGCATAATTGAAATATAAACGAAGGAAGGAAGGAACAAGGCCGGTGGTCCCAGGGAGTGAGAAATTATTACAAATTAGCTTTTTCAGTGTTCAGGCCAATGGCAATGGCAATGGCAATGCCCGTAGTCACCCTGGTTGAAATATGTATCATTAATTCTGGGTAGTGGAAAACTATTGTGAGGTCGGGACGTGAGAAGAGTGAAATAAAGCTGAAATTAATTCAAAGCAAATGAATAGAGAATAGAAATAGAATTACGAAGGTAGAATGAAACTCGGGTCTACTAGCTGATGTGAATCATTGTCAGAATAGAGAATAGAAATAGAATTACGAAGGTAGAATGAAACTCGGGTCTAGCTGATGTGAATCATTGTCTTTCCTAAATTCTTATTTATCGTGAGTCAGAGTCAAGAAAATGTACTTTTGTTCTTCTTACCCAATGTTCGTCAATGGGTAAATGATGCAGGTTGGATAATAATTCAGTGAGGCAAAGGTGTTTGGATGAGGATTTTCTTTCCTGGCATCCCAATCCACGTCCGTCTTGCCCAAAGTGTGAGAGTTTGGACAGCTAATTAGTTGTCTGCCTGCCCAAGTTCCAACTCTTCCGTCGTCGTTACATTTTGTGGACTTGTAGAATGGAAATGGAAATAGGAAGACGAGTCGTTCGTTCAGTCGTCCATACATTTTGGGTATTTCCCATTTACCCCACAGGAGCAGACCGACTACGGCTTTTCCTTCACACAAATTTTCTTAAGAGGCTTTTCCAACTTGCCTTATCGTTCTGATCCAGTCTCGTATGTTAGAATGAAGTAAGTAATGGTTGGTGACGTTATGGGATCCGAACAAAAATAGGATTACGAGGAGCAAAGTACACACATACGCTACCTCAGGTTTCTTTCTGTTCTTTTTTTCCTTTGGCTTGGCTTGGCAATGCAATGCAAGAACTGAACCTGTCTGTCACAGCACAGCACAGCAAAGCCAAGCATAGCTCGGCTCGTGTTATCCAAGGAGGAGAAAGTGAATCTGATTTGCTAAGCAAATACATCCGACGACAACGTAAGTAAGTATAAGTAAGCACAAGGAAAGCAGACATGCATTCATTCATCCATCCATGCATGCATGCAAGCACAGAGCCCACGACTTCCTTTTCCTTGCTTACTTAAGTTCTAAGTTCCTTTCTCCCAACTCAACAACAACAGCAGCAGCAGCCAGATTTTAATGTATGGAGCGTGAGATTTGAGTGAAAGAGTCCTTGTTGTGCTTGTGCATATTTTTCCTTTTCTTTTCTTTCTGAGTAGAGCAGTGCAAAATATAAATATGTATGTATCAGTACATACACACGACACTGCCTGTGCTATACAGTGAAAGCGCAATGTGCTTAAAACGTCTTACTTCATAAAGAATTTACCTGTCAAGGGAGAACAATGGGTGCCTGAGTATTGCGCCTGATTTTTTCACTATGTTGATTTGGTTTCAATTTAGTTCAGATGACAATGTAAAGAAGGAGTTTGTGCTCAGATCTAATTTCCGGTGAGATTTGTTGAGATCCGCCGTATCGCAACCTAGAAGTTATAAAATTTTAGTAACCTGAATTGAGAATATTATGAACGTAAAAAATTACATTCAGATGTTGCTGCACTACTTTTTCAAATTCAATTAAAAAGTGTAAAATGAGTTTTCTCAAAGTTTTTCAGGTTCAATTCTGAGGAAGGGGAAATTTTGTGAGATGCAATGGAAGTGAGTTTAAGTTTGAGGAATGCATGTGTTTTTACAAACTTGTTAAAAGCAAGACGAATGATTTGCAAAGAACCAATTGCTTTCCTTCCTTCTCATAACGTAGTTTTGGTGGGGATGGAACAGATAATTATATTTTTCCATCTTGCCAAAAGAAGTTGAGTTTGATCGAAAGGATGTATTTCACCCATATCCATTCGTGTCAGTTGGGAAGATAAGAAAAAGTCGTAGACGTCGTCATTTGCCAGGAAGGATCAAAATGAGAATATGAGAGAGAAGGAGGATCGAATTCTCACAACTCTCACGGGACTGATTGGGTTTTCTCCATTTTCCTTACCCCCTCTCCACTAAACCAGTCGTTTTCTAAAATTGCTTTCTCTTCAACTTTACCCACTTCTACTTATGTATGCTCTCCTCTCGTCTCTTTTTATTTTACTTACACCCACACCCCCATCATACTAAGCCACTGTCACTTCACTATTTGCACGTAGAAAAAAAAGTAAGGTGAAAAGTTTGCAAAATGGAATGATAGCACAGGTCAAGTCATAATTTTGTAATTATTAGCTATGCGATCGTTCACCCAGATTCCGGCATCATGTCCACGAATAATTTTGATACAGATTATCTCTTAATTGAAGACAATCTGCAAAATAATATCTGAATTTTATGTTAATTATTAACCACAAGTTCCAATATTTAATAAATGAAAAAATGATTTTTGAGATTTGAGCCTGAACCCGAAATGGAGTTGAAGTATTTTCGTATGCTCTCCTGTGTTCAGAATTTGAGATCGACTGGAGCGCCGTTGTTGACTCTGGTGGATTAGTTCCAAAATCTCCTTTTGGCGATCTTAACCATTAGGAGATAGGAGTTTAAAAAACTGGATGCTCGGGTATTGTAAGACTCGAAAAGGTTCTCTTCCCAAATATTCAAAGAACCTTTCATTTCAATACACGAAATTTTCCTATTCATTACGGTAGCCGGACTGTTCTATTTTTAGATTCTATTTTTAGACATACGTGATCCGTCCACTTCTTGTTCTAATTTAAAAATCTTTTAGTTTTTGTTGAAAAGTTTCTGAATTAAATTCTACAGCTGTAATCATTTCTAATTAAAATTATGAGTGCACTTGGATTGATCATCAGTTGATTTGCTGGGTGTTGAATCAACTTGTCGGAGCCGACCTGGCCCTATCAGTGGGTGATTGTAAGTTTAAAATTGACAAAGTAATTAGCAATTATTAATTTCATTATTTTCTCAAGTTAATTTCTTTAAATTTGTTAGTTTCGCAGCGTATTCGCCAACGTATCGTTAATATACCAGACGAGTACGGCGGCGGGGTCAATATTGGAGGTCTAGGAAGAAATTTATTGACCCCACAACAACCAGTGTCATCAAATCCTGGCAGATGACCGGCCGAGAAGTGACCCAGTTGAAAAGCGATAGTCCTTAGGAACTAATTCCAATGGGGTAATATTTTCCAGAGCCCAGACCCATTGTTACGTCAAAATGAAATCCAACCTAAAACTAATTTTAATTCTTTCATTGTATTCCAGAAGTAGTACATTTCCGATGAGAAAGTACGTCAAAGTCAAAATCAAAACTGTGCATGGTGCACATTTCTACGTGAAGAAGAAATTCAATGAGAATGATCACCTGATCATTTGGATCATCTTGGAAGGGATGGTCACCGCTCCATGAATCAGGGTTCCATGATGGAATCTCCAAGAAGTGAGGACATGAGAACAAAATCCGGGAGACCTAGGAGTCCTAGCATTAAATCAGAGGTATTTTGAAATAATAATTTAGCTCGATACATTGTAACGATATTTGGTTTGGATTATTGTAGCAGGATCCGAGTTCTCCTTTCCAACGAAGCCCTGGCGTTGATTCTACTGGGACAGAAATGGATGGTATTGGTCTG
>WJEZ01001683.1:0-16339 GCA_009869925.1 Thalassaphorura encarpata
CCGCGCCCCCTTGGTCCTCGGGCCCTGAGATTTCGGCTCGCCTGAACTCAATGTTGTGATGACACTGTCTTCTGGGGTGGGTTTACACCTAGATTCTATTAATAATCGGTAGTTTTGTTTCATTTAATTGTAATTCTTCCCGAATAAAAAATCTGGAAACAACGTTTGATGAATATTTTGAATGTGACAACATAGCTTTAGTAGCACCACCCTTCCCTTCTCCTTCTTTTTGTCTGAGGGGAGTGAGTAGTAGAGAAGTTAGAGTCAGAAGAACTTTATATCCCCATTTATTTATAACATTCACATTCACATTCTCATACTTCTCTCGCCCATTTTATAATTATCCCTTAATAAATAATTAAAATTATAATTACATTGACTTGTGCGGTTGAAGAGATTCTCTAGTTAAGCATCTTCTAAAGGAGGAAAGGAAACAGGTGGGGAAAATATTAATCATTTTACATTACATGACGTAGATCATATTTATCAGTCCAATCCATAATTCCAATTCTCCGTAAGAAAGAGAAGGGAGGGATACGATAAAGGAATATAAAAGTTCTGAGTAATTGCTTACTCATGTTTAAATACTTGGTACGTCGTCTTTACGCAGATAGTTTTATTTATTCTTTATAGGTTGAACATTGAACGAACGTACGTGTGTCATTTTATTGGTGTGTGCCATTATAGTGAAAGTGGAATTTAGATAAATCTCCAATCATGAAAAGATCCGAAGAGGTAGAATCATGAATTTATTATTGGCGTCATCAATATTGTACAACATTATCAATTATTTTGTTTTAGCTACGCCTTGAGCAAGAGAAAAAGGACAAAAAGAAAGTGAAAGAGAAAGAAATGGAACGGAAGGAACGGGCTGAAATGACCAAATGGATGACACGCCTCTGCAAAGTCTGTGGTCTCAAAACTAAAAAAATCGAGGCTGATAGTAGTAAGCCAAGTCAGTTTATTTTTATTCTGTCTGTATTGTTTGTGTCTCGATTCGTGTATGGTTGGTTATATAAAATTTTGACTATGTTTGATAGTGTATACGAAGCCTTCAGATGAAAACAACCAACCTCAAGAGTCTCAGGAAGAGCAGCAAGAGAATGTTCCCAGTGATGAGAATAGTCCTACACTTTCATCTGCCTCCAGCGCCTATATTCCGATCTCTGAATGTTTCACTGGGAAGCCAATCCATTTTAATGACAAAACACAGAGTAATGGTAAAGAGACTGTTTATTATAACACATCATTCCCATTTCCACCGAAAGTCAATTGGGCGACTCATCCAGCAAAGAAAGAACATTCCCCTGATACGTCATCCGTTCCGACCCCTTCTTCTCTCCCAACGCCTTCCCCTTCTTCAACTTCATCCAAAGTTAAAGTGCGGGTCATCACGGAGAAAAAAGGTCCACATGTCCCACCACGTCCACCCAAGAAAAATAGCGTTGACAATGGACCTGTTCCTGGGATTGCTATTACAGTTCCAGAGTTGGATACCCCGCCTGTTGAGACCAACACAAAAACTCGTCTTACTCCGTCCGGATCACGGACTGTCTTTCGCTACGATGAATTGGGAGATGAAAACCATGATTCCTCATCCACTTGCTCATCTTTACAATCCCCACCAGGGTCTGCTAGTGCCTTGTACTGCAACGTTGGAAAAACTCCTCCTGAAGGAAAAAGTGGAGGCCATAGTCCACCTGGTCCAATTTATCAAAATCCGTCAGCACTTTTAACTCCAACCTCTGCACAGTCATCACAGTCCAATCCAATTCCTTCACCAGCAGAACTAACTGCTGCGGCATCTCCTTCCTCTGATACTACAACACCACCACCACAAGTCAATCGAAAACTAAAGCCAGATGTAAACAAACCGCTCTTGTCTCCTTCTCCTAACAAATTCCCTGCTTATAAACATTCTAGTGGAGCTATGACTCTTCCGTCAAGAAATAATTTCCGACAGTTGACAGTTGGGCCTATTATTGACCGTACAAGGAAGCCGCCAGAGAGTCCTCTTCTTCTTGGTCCAACACCGGCTCAAATGAAGAATCAAAATCTATCAGGTAGACACCATGGGTCGAGTCAGTTTGCAAGAAGTAACACAAGTACGTTGCCAGCAAGTCCCCGAAGAAGGGCCGGGCCAATTATTTCTCCACATGAGCGATTGCCCGTGTATCATGAATACGACCAGCCCGATGATCTCCAAGGAACATATCTCCAGATTGACTGTAAGGCAAGTGGTGGTAATGACACTAGCCCTGGAGAGTCAACCAGGTTGCACAATTCCAAAGTCAATTTACATAAGAAAGGAGTTCCTGCTCAAGTGAAGGAGGGATCTGTTGAGTACAGACTGATTGATCATGTCAAAACTAAAGCATTGAATAAAATGAGGGAAGAACGAGAGGAGCAGCTTCAGCTGGTCAGAACAAATCCTATCAGCTTGAAAAGTTTTACTTGAATGATAAGAATTCCTCAGGGATAAGAATGAATTATTATTTTCATAATGAATAATAATTAGGTTGGTTTGTTTGCATCTCCGATCGGCGGATCGGTTTTTTTAGAAGCGAACAATCAAACCAACATAATTTTTATGAATCTTTGAGCGTCCATAAATTGAGTGGTTATGATGCCATCATAAACTAAATATTACATATTAGTGGTGCCTTTTTATGCTGCTCTGCTCAGAGTTGCATTTGCAAGCACAAATCCATCGGAATTTTATAAGATAATCATTAGTTTGTAACGAAAGGTGTAAAGCATTGTTGGAATTTTTAGTACAACTCTCAAGGTCCAGTTACTCTATATTGAATAATTGCAGATTCTTGTATGTTGAAAGCTAGAGTGCTCGGCATAGCCTAGCTTATATTTATAAGACAAAATATACTTACTGGAGTAACTATATCATTGTAATACAAACAAATAGTACTACTACTATTACATTATTATACGTATTGTCGTCATTGTCAAAACGAAAAATGGTATAAAATATTCTAGCTCAGAATTCCGCAAACAAAAAGTCAACGGAAGTCTTCGTATTTAGTCCTGCCATTAAGTCATAACTTTAATATTTTATGAGACCAAATCCACTCAGTATGAATATGGATCATTTTGATGGGCCTATTTAAGTGAAAGTTTAAAAGCACAAAAAAAAATTGTTAAAAAATTGACAGGAACGTTTAGTCATACTTTACGTTGTAAACTTTTGAAAATTAATAATTGATACATTCTGTGTGATTTCACTGCTGCAAGCACAATCTACTTATAAACATATGATAATCTACTACGATATATCACAACAAAATGTTGTACTCTTTCCAAATTATAATAATGATTACTACTCCTATTGTTGTCCTCACATATTGTTACATTTATAATATTTTAAAATAATGTAAGTCGAGAGTGGAGTAGTACTAGCAGTGGGCTGAGATGAAGAAATCTTTTGAGAAACATGTATCTCTTGTAATCATTCATTCACTCATTCATGATTCCACTCAAATATTATTCCTACATGTTTTAATCCAATAAACACAAAAATTGTATTCTGCATTTTGAGTTTTCTGGACTACGTTATTCAACATTTGCATTGCACGGTTTTTCAGCTCAACGTCGACTGATCATTGTTCAGTAAATTGTTTCGGATGGGCTAATATCTGCTCATTATTTTTATCGTATTTTATAGTGTTGGGGAAATATTAGTGGCAATTCTTGAACTTCTGGAATGCAATGACTTGTTGCTAAAGAAGAAGGATTCTCGTGTGTAGGCTAAAGACCAAAGACCACTCATTTAATTTTGACCATAATATTTATTAACTACTCATCCTATAATCAAGGAAAAAGAGTCTAATTTCTGGTAGAATTTAATACCGATAATAATAAAATACTTAACGTAATACAAAGTAATACGTAATTATAATGCGTTGGTTCTCATTCCCGGGCAAAGACAAGGATGAGTCGGGTATTTGTGTATCAAAAATATTGTGGGAATAAACAAATCCCGTCCGATGAGAGCTGAGGCCCAAAGAAATTTTAACCCATCTCCTAACCCACGGCCATATTGAATGAGACACGAGGTTGAGCTGGAACGGAACCGAAAGACTCTTCTTTTTCAACCAACCCTTTTTCACTAATTCATCCCCTTCCCCTTGTCTACGACGACAAATATAGTCGTCCAAATTAAAACACTACTCACGATTCAGTCTACAAAACATAAAACAACGACGAGACACAAAACAAGGCTGACACGCATTGATTGTGTTTTGTTTTTGTGTTGTGTGAGCTGGATTTGTGATTTGATTGATATCGCCGCTAAAACCGCCGGCATTAGAAAATAAGTCACAAGGACAAGACAAACGGTGTCCAGCCCCGACCCGACCTGATCCCGGTTCTTGATCATCCTCCTCGACTTCTTTCTACGACTACTTCCCCTTCTAATCTTGATCCATCCATCCCCCCAAATCCGTTTCTTTCATGTCACCCACAATGTCGTTGAAGAATAAAACTCTACCGCCGAAAGAGAATGCTCTCTTTAAACGAATTCTAGTAAGTACATTTAATTAGCCAATACCAAAAACAGTGACAGTAGAATACACTAATTATAAAAATGTAGTTTTATATAAGCGCTTCAAAATTTAAGTATCTTTTTTCTTTTTTGCAGAAATGCTACGAACAGAAACTGTACAAAAATGGACTCAAGTTCGCAAAGCAGATTCTAAACAATCCAGTTTTTGCCGAACATGCCGGTAAGTCCATTACATTCTATATTGTTGTGGTTTTGATGACTTGAACTTGGTTTATGGTTTGTTATAAATTATAATTCGGTGTGCCGTTGTGAGACCTGGCCGAGTTTACAAAAGTCTTAGAGCATCATAAAGTCAAAATGCATGACCGTGAAACTTAATTGTATTTATATTTTACAGAAACCTTGGCTATGAAAGGTTTGATCCTGAATGCCCTGGGACGAAGAGAAGAAGCATACGAATACGTTCGTAGGGGCCTGAGAAATGACTTAAAGTCTCATACCTGTTGGCACGTTTACGGATTACTTCAGGTATTGGCATAAATCTTACACTTGAAAACACAATGCATGAATATCATTACTGGGATATTAAATGTTGTTGTTATATTTTTATAATTCTAGAGAGCAGAAAAGAAATATGACGAGGCAATAAAATGTTACCGTAACGCACTGAAATGGGATCCAGGGAATATTCAGATTCTAAGAGAATTATCTGTTGTCCAAATTCATACACGAGATATTAGAGGATATCGGGTGAGATTGAAAGTTTTTTAACAATCTAAATTTTGATGAACTCAGTTAAAGTATCGAAGTGATGTTGACAATAATTCCAATAGATCCGTCTGAACTCAATTACTCTGATTACAGAACTTGTCTGATCGATCATAAATTATAAATAATTATAAAATTTTGTCTACGTCGCTCCCGGGAGCTTCTAATTGTAAAAATTGTTACTGTTTTTCAGGATACTAGAAATCAGTTGTTTAGTTTGAAACCTGCTCAACGGGCTTCTTGGATTGGATTTGCAATGGCCTACCACCTACTGAAAGATTATGATATGGCTTATAAAATCCTAGAAGCTTTTCGCAAAACTCAAGTGGTGAGTTCGCCCTGTACAATTCTAATTATTCAATTAATGATGAAAATTAACTCTTAGGTCAGTATAGATTCGTATAGCTATTTTTGTATAATTACAGCCCCGAAACATATACGACTACGAGAACAGTGAACTGCTTTTATACCAGTTTGCTATCCTAGAAGAATCTGGTAATTACTTAGGAGCGTTACATTGTTTGAAATCAAATCAGAAAGATATTTACGACAAAACAACTCTAAACGAAACGCTTGGTAAGAATGTCATATAGATTTTGAACTATTTTTATATTTAAAGTGTGTAATTCATTTCAATTTTAACTGGTTCATTTTTAGGGAGGCTTTACCTTTTGTTGGGTGAGAATATTGAGGCCCAGAAAATTTATCACAAGCTGGTATTAAGTAATCCCGACAATATTGAGTACTACAGAGGATATGAAAGAGCCCTTTTAATTGAGAACGATCCAGAGGAAAAGTTTAAATTATACCATGAATTAGGAAAAACATGTCCACGAGCATTTCTTCCTCGTCGTCTCCCACTTGATTGTGCTGAAGGTGAACAGTTTCTAGCTTATTTGAGGCCTTACATGGAGTCAACGTTCACAAAAGGAGCTCCTGCACTGTTCACGGATCTTCGACCGCTGTACAGGGATGGAAAGAAGGGAGAAATGATCGGGACACTAGTCTACAATATGATGGTTCAGCTGTTGGAGCATCAACGATTTAGTGAAGGTAATGAAACTGAATCACGTGCCCCAGTTGAGATAATTTGACTGATCGTCTCGGCTAATGTTTTTTGCAGACAGTACGAGCGAAGCTCCAGCATCAGCTTTATTATGGGTCTACTATTATCTGGCGCAACATTTTGACTACTTTGAAAATTCAGAGACTGCACTTGAATATGTAGAAAAAGCGATAGCTCACACCCCAACTCTGATTGAGCTATTTATGTGTAAGGCAAAAATTCTAAAACATTGTGGTGAATTCGAAAAAGCGGCTGACTGCATGGATGAAGCTCGGGAGTTGGATACTGCTGATCGTTATATTAACTCCAAAAGTGCCAAGTACCATTTGCGGGCAAATCGTATTGAAGTTGCCACATCTGTGTGTGCAAAATTCACAAGGGTAAGATTAATTACACTAATTCCGCATTATTTTCGATTTAAAACTGAATCATATTTTAATATTTTCAACAGGAGGGGACAAGCGCCTTAGACAATCTGAATGAGATGCAGTGCATGTGGTTTCAAACAGAATGCGCTCTCGCCTTTCAACGTACAGGACAATGGGGAGAAGCCTTGAAAAAATGTCATGAAGTGGATAGGGTAAGTTAATGAATTATTTCTTGGAATCTCGTCTTCCATTTCTATTACGTTAAATAATTTGTCTACTTGACTGTTTATGTATGCTCTGCACTTTACTGTGTAATAATTATTCATGAGTTGTAGTGCATAAAAATAAAGTACTCACACATTCTTCTCTTCGACCTTTTGAGCGTCGGATCTAAAGTAGGCTATTTAAAGCGATTTATTTTAGTTGAGTTATTTGACAAGGCTATTTTAAAATTCTGCACTTATTGCTATATAGAATTCTGATTGATTAGAAATCATAAAATATTTTTAAGGTCTTGCCTAATAACTTTGCGAAACTCCAAGATACATTATATGATATAATTTCCTTGATTATTTTGGCAGCATTTTACTGACATCATTGATGACCAATACGACTTTCACACCTACTGTTTGAGAAAAATGACTCTGAGGTCGTATGTCGAACTTCTCCGTCTTGAAGATGTTCTGAGGGTTCATCCCTTCTACTCAAGGGCTGCAAGGTAATTTTTCTATTTTTATTTCATCCTTGCATGCAAATATATTTGGGTCACCTCAATCATACGGTATACGATGTGCCGTTCCAATCAGTTGGTGGCATTTATGCATCTATCCGTTGACCCCTCATTTCAATTTTAACGCAGTACTCTTTTAGTAATTGAATTTCGCAATGAACTGACACTAATGTCAGTAGAATAAATTGGTAGGATATTAAATTATTTTAAAGACCAGAAGCGAAGGGAATAAATGAATAAATTTTCCACCACAGAGTTGGGAATGAAAACTTCCTGATGCTTTGTGTTTTTTTTTCTGATTCACACCTTTTAGTTTTAATAGCTGGTTAAATACAAAAAATGAAGAATTATTTTCCGCCCCTTTTCCTCGATACAATTTCTTTTCCATTAGTTTTAAATGATTTGAATTATAGGGCGACAAACATTAAAACGTAGTGTTTCCTTTGATACAAGATTTTGCCTAGTGAGAATTTGTGGGGCATTCCATATGACATTAGATAATGACATTAAATCTAACGGCAGAAAGTTAAGATTATGCATTAGAGTTTGATCGTGGGAATAGTACAACATTGTATTTACATTAATTAAAAATAAAAATGAGAAAAAAAAGTTCCGGTTATGACAAAGAGGCAATGAACTAGGAATGATTTTTACTTTTCATTTGTTCTCATTCAGGTGTGCGATTAGAGTCTACATTCATTTGTACGATAGCCCGTTGCAGAGTCAGTCGGCCGATGAACAAATTGGTCCGGGTAAGTAAACTTGTTTGATTCTCACGCTTTTTGTTGGTTTTTATGAAAAGAAAAGAAATCCACGGACTGTGTGTTGGTGGTACATCACCAGATTGAAGGTGTAGATTGATAGCTTTTCCGCACTACCTGCTGTGGTGCATAAATGAGCACGACCAACCAAGTTGATTCATTCAATTCAAAGGAAGGTCAGGGTGTACAGCAGCAACACTTTCGATTTCAATTCAAACTTTGCACATGCCTATCATTTCTACTGTGGTGGCTGGTGGCAGAGGCGTGGGACTATGTACGTACGTACGTATGATAAACCAGTAGTACCGTATCGTATCTTAATGGTGAGTCAAGTGAAGTCATTATGTATGACCATTACACTTGCTGTTACTATTGCTCCTGCTACAAGTGAGAGAGAAGGATGTCACAGCGTGCAGGATATTGTTAGATTTGAATATTTTCATTTGAAAGTGAGCTGAGACTGAGGGAACGGACGTATCGGTCTAACATGCTTGTCTACTTTGGTCGAATTAAGATGTTAATGAAGGGAATTAAAAGGAAACTATGTAATCTTTAAGGAGTACAAGTATTGTGGGTGAATGCAGGTCGTGAGCTTGTACGAGTAATTAAAAATTATGTGAGACGAAGAAAAAGTTGGATTACTAATGAGAGAGGAAAGCAGAGCAAAGTAGGAATGTAGTAAAACTTGACAAAATCTCAGCCTTAGTTTTTATTGTCTATCATTTCCTCTCACTTGACTAATTTGTAATTTTAGCAACGAATCGCACAGTCTTTGTATTGTATGCCGTGCATTGAATTTCAGAGGGGAACAACGAGCAATAGCAATGCTTGAAGCTTGACTCAACAATAATTGGACTATGGATTCCCTAAGGGATAGGTTAGCGTGGAATTTTGCGGTTTTGTCCTAATTTTCTGTTGTTTTTTATTTTATGCGTCCATACGTGTCATGTTTGTTTGCGGTTAGGTTATTATAGTGTAAGGTGCGCAACCAGAGTTAGCTTTTTGTGTGAATAATAAACAGAAGAATTGTGAAATTGATGTAAATATAAATAAGGTAGGAATAATGGTTAAAAGGTAAGCAAATATGTAAGAAAATTTTTATTTTCTTTGCGAATCCATGAATATCAAATTTGGACGGATTAGCTCATTGGTGGAGGATATTGCCTTTCAAATTTTATTTAATTAGTTCCAAATTGAAGACCAATAGTTGAGTTGGGTTGACACCTTCGTTCGTATACTTATTTGATTCGGCAAGCAATTTTATTTTGAAAATAAGTTTAGTTTCAAGGAGGCGATTAATAGTAATGGTTTTAGTTATGAGGGTAGCATAGCGTGATGCCGGTGTGTTAGTGTAGTGTTTAATGTTAGTGAGACAAAGCATCTAGCATGATTACGATGACGATACCTTCGAGCGTCTCTAATGCTGATAGACAAGCAAGTTGGGTGTTAAAGCTAAAACTCACACCGGTTGGGCTTGGGCTGTAAATCTGTAATGTGTTACTTAATGTCAACTCAACCCATGCGATCCATTACAACGCTTGATCACGAATCTTAGCGCCATGCGCTATGCCAGGGAATTGGCAATTACCTTAGCATAACAAACTTTTAACTTTGTTGTTGAACATTAAAGCATGCCGAAACAATCAACATAAAATAAAATAATAAATATTTTACGGAGTAGGCATCAAAATCAGACATAAGAATGGTAATGGTTTTCCTATCCTCCATGCAAAAAGCATCATTCTGAGTCCATGTATTCCTTCGTATCCTCATCTCTGAATTTCTTGAAAGACGAAAGGGAAATAGTGTGAAATGAATTTAGCCGTGCGGATTGTGGTCGTGCTGGGGATATCGCCTATTATTCTCAAAACAGTGAGTTAAGTTTATTTCAGGCTTGAAATAACTTCATCAGGGTTACTGTCAGGAGCATAGTGCGGTGGTGATACTAGAATAAAGAACTCAACTTGACTTGGCCGTAGAAAATGAAAATATTATATTCAAATGTCAAGAAAAAACTTTTGTGGTGAAGGAGCCATGTTTATAAAATTCTTCTTAGGCTGGCTATACGAAAGGTGTTTTGATTTTTTTTGAGAGATTAAATGAGGGAAAGTTTGCAAGTCTGTCTGCATTTCCTACAGTAAACCTGTAAACAGGAGCAAATGCAATATTAGAAAAGGATTCGCCATTAACTTTAAAGGAGTGAGTGGACTGAGTTCTTTCTTTCTCAAAATGAGACGGAAATACCAAGTTAAACGGTAGCAAATGAAACCTTGAGAATTTAAGCCAAGCTTAAAGAGTAAATGGATATGCATGTGGATTTGAATTTGGATGTATTAAGCCAGGCCAGACCAAGTTGTGCTGTGTCGCGATTAAGTTTAAGGAAGGCGTTAGAATCGTTGCAGCGCAGAGTATTATTAAAGGCGATTTTGACACGCGAGATTTTTTAGCAAATGGAAGGAAAGGGTGTTGATGTTTGTGCTATGCTAAAATGTGGAAACCACGAATAGTTTTTGTTGGTTGGTTGTTTTTCGGACGAGCGGATCAGATGCGGAACGGTTGAATGGGAAAGGGCCTTGAGAATTTTGAAGAAGTTGAGTTGAGTTTAGGAATTAAATGAGGATTGTCTCACTTGATATCCTCTTTGACAGGCAGGGGATTTTACATGCTTTTTACCCTTATTGACTTCATTCACAGATTGAATGGGTGTTGACGCCACTCTTTTTATGGAAACTTTTATTTTCGTTGATCGTTCTACTTCATCTACTTTGTTACAATGAAATACGAGGACAAGGTGTTTAGCTCTTAGGTTACAATTGAGAAGGACGCTCCTGACCTGGAACTTTAGGCTGGGAGAAAAGGAAATACAAATGTGGCGTCTTAAGCTTTGGTTTGAAAAACAAAGGATTGAAGTGACTGAGCATTCTGCTAGTACTAGTACACGGATGAGTTATACATGCGTAATGTTTGTGCGTGTGAAGTTGTCCATGTCTTTGTCCCTTGCACACACTATTGATGTCACGGTCCAATCAATCAATGAACTAATGCTTGCTTACTCACTTGAGTGCCCAACTTCTGACACTACCTTTAATTGAGGAGCCTAGTTTTAGAGTTGGATGAGGATTGCAAAACTTATTTGATATAATTTTTATGTGTGTTGTTCGTACCTGGATGTGTTAAGCACTTTAAAATCCTATCCAAGTGGTGGTGCCCTAGAGCTTAGCTGTTTCTGCAGCAAGCAGCTGGGCTATTGAGAAAGACAAGACATTATAAATACTATAAGGAATCTTAATAGGTAAATGATAGGAGAGCAATCTTTATTTGCAAAGCGATAATATTTATGATTGAATGCAACGCATTGTTGTGTTGTGCTTTTATGGAGTGAATGAGAGAGTGACGAAGACTTCCGCCGTTTGCTACGGTGTATAATTGATATTGAGACCGGACCACCACCACCACCACCACGACCTCATGGTACTAAAATGAATTCAATACTTCCAACAATACATGTGTTGTCTTGCTTACTAATTCCAACAATGTGAATGTGTAGTAGTATATGTTCTCTACGTGTCCTCGTGTCATGCAGGAGCAAGTATGCAATAAATAAATTGAAATCAAATGGATTGGATTGATGAAGAGATAGATTTCATTTCATTCAATTATATTGAGTTGCATGCAATGAAGTGGTAACGGGATCCGGTTGCACTCTGCTGTACTGTGCTGTGGCGCTGCTAAAAACTGCAGCAACTGTTTATTGTCTCAAGTGGATAATAAAGTGGGACCACACCTTTTCCATTGATTTTTTTAACAAAAACTACACCTGTAAACTGTAAAGTACTCAAGCTCAATGAGTAATCAAAGTACTTTTATTCTAACTGCTTGGGGGGGAAGGTAGTCTTGCAGTAAATTTTCTGACCCATTTTTTATGCCAAACGGATCTCTCAAGATTACTTAATTATGCGTAGAGTCAGTCAATCGTATAGCAAGTACGTCTATCTATCTCTAGTAGGGAAATAGAATGGAGTAGCGGCGGTAAAAATCTTTCATCGTAGTCAAGCAAGGATTTTTCACTCTTATTTTTTGCACTTACGTTTTTAGACTGCATTACATTGCATTGCTCTGGTTGAAAATGCATCTATGTATGGTTTTATTCCATAGGGCTGCACGGCTTGGACACAAAGTGCGAAACGATGCATTAATTGCACGAGTGCACTTCAAAAGCATGGCTGTTTCCATCTGAAAATCATAGTGTATGTCTGTCATGTGGAAGCGAATAATAGAATTAAAGGGGCGAGAACCATTAAAATTGAATGAATGAATGAAATGAGTTGTGATTCTAATTGCACTCAATCTGTCTAATATACTACTCGTATTATGTTTCTGAATCTCTGCCACGAGCGAGCGGGATCAGCTTCGCTCCTCTGGGTCGTCTCAGGATCTTAATTCTAAAGGGGAGAGTGTGAAAATAAAAATTAAGTAAAGGCGAGAGGCTAACGAATGACGAAAATTCAATTTAAAATGTGTTTTTTTATTATCATTTTCATTTCAGGCTTATTTTCATACGCAGAGAATAATAATTATTATATTTTATATGACACGTCATTCGAACAATATTTCTTGGGGAGTCAAACAAAAACTCGTCATATCGGCTGTAGCATAATAACTTTTTCAAGAACTGCGTATTCCCCTAAGTCCTCAGCTGGCTTTCTTGTTCCTTCCTTTGTAATTTTAAAATAATTAATTGTGTGTAAAATCAAAACAAAAAAAAACTTTGGGACTACTATATACATTTTACAGACATACACACAACACAGATGAAGAAATGGAGGGAGGGATAAATGGGGAAAAATCCACAAAGGAAGTTTTTGTGTATTTTCCTCTCAAATAGGGAACTGACAAGGGTAATTGTATGATGGAGGTAAGACAATAATAATATATATAAAAATGGGGAACAACGGAACCGAGGCAGGCTGCTCAGGGTGAGCGCTGCTACTCATTGTTCAATTGTTGTCACTCATTAAAAAAAGTGGGAGTAGTGACGAAACGTTCACGTCAAAAAAAAACATTTAAACAAATAGTCAGCAAAAGTTTGTAGTATAAACAATTGGTTTCATGGCTAAGCTTTAACCCTTTACGTACATTACGATTTACAACATGTCTGTTGTATGTATGTCTGGGATGTCTGGATTTGATTACAAATCTTTCTTTAGCACTCATTCTGGGTAGGTAGGGAGACTTAATTATTCGTTCCTTCTTGGAAATAATAGTAACTAGGACTATTATCATTTATCTTTACATTTCCTATTCTTGTAAATAATTATGGCATTTTGGGGGGAATAACACAAGGACCCAAGGGCTAGGTTTCCTCAACATGTTTTGTTTCGGGTTTGATTCGCACTCAATAATAATAACATCGTCCTGGGAGGTTCAGTCAAATTGCCTATATTTTACTTTTTGCTTAAGCCTTTGCCATGATGAAGCAAGTGTAGAATTATTTTTGGTTCTTTCATTGTTGATTTGAATAATGGTTTGAGAATTGAGATTTGAATTTAATGGAGCAGCAAGAGGCAAGGGTAAGGAGACTGCGACTGCATTTCTGTGCTCGAGCAGACAATTGACTATATAGTTACATTGAATTTGATTCGATTATCTATATCTTTGCAAAAATGAAGGATTATTCAAGTTTTGAGATTTGACGTAATCAAAATTCATAATTCATGGTTGCATGGTGTAGGATTATTATTACTCTTTGCTCTGCTCATGTCTCTTTGTTATTATTGTTGTAAATTGTTATCAAGATTGAATATGAGGGGGAGAGGGGAATTAGATCCAAACAAGAGCAATAGCTCTTAGATTCCTTGCTGCATTGTTTATTGGGACAAGATTGTTGGTTGGTTTGCAATGCAATCGCATTGTTACAAGAGCAGCAGGCGTTCGATTTAAGGGGAAAAGGAATTGTTACACTTACTACAAATACCACAACAGGAGCAAAAGAAACAAACAAGGTATAAAAGTTGAGAGAGAGAAAGGCCAAGCCTTGCCCTGCAGTCATTCTGAATCATTGTTGGAAGGAAAATTATAACTGTTAAATTATGGTCAATCACTTATTACTACTACTACTACTTCTGAACATGTAGCAGGCATCATTGACTGATTTATTAATAATAACACGTTACTAACTTGTCTGGCATGGCAGGAGCAGGAGTAGTATAAGGATTTCTTCATCTTGGCAAAAACTGTCAATTGTCAACTTATCACAAATTGTATGACATGACATGGACACACACTCTATCATCGACCAGTCAGACAGGTCATGTAAAAATTAATTAATTCAACAAGTAAATTGGGTGATGAAGGAGAAAGGATAAGATCCGGCCGGATTTGATTTACATTTCATTTGAGTCACATCATTTGAAAATGAGGATATGGCCTTTGATGTGTTTTTTTTTCTTCTTCATGGCTGGTTGACTAAAGACGGATCTTGTAGCTAAATCCACCTGGACCTCCACGCTGGAAAGAGTAAAAACTTCCAGCTTGTTGAACAGGAGATGAGGCGGCCGCCGAGGAACCAGCACCGGTTGGATCTGTTCCAATGAAAGGAAGTCTTGGTCCTGCTTTGAGTCCTAATGTCGTCTGTGTTCTTGTAATGGACTCTGACTCTGTATTGTACTGCGGAAGTGGTTCCCTGTCAAGAAACATGTTTAGGTCATGATTAGGTTTTTTACAATAAATTAAAAGAAACATGGGAACATAACGACAATGACATAATTCTCCGCCAACGCTTGCAACTCCAACCCCTTGTAAGGCACACGCTACACGCACCATCTCATTTAAATCCTACGTTCATTATGAATTGTTTCGAAGGAATCAACGCCTCTCTCTCTCTCCTGTCTAATTAGTATGGGTGTATGAATATGAATTAGAATCCCAACTTGAATCTACGTGTAAAGCTCAAGAACAAGAACATGAAGGAATTTATGATCTGTGTAGGAAAGTGAGTGCTAAGTGCCCGGTGACTGCCTGCCACTGTGGCTACTGTTTTGGTCAACATTGGAGGACGACGGACCAAGTGGTATGGATGGTTGATGCACTTGAAGAGTGGAATGATATAATGGAACAATGGAATTTGACAATGAATGTGATTGCAATCTTTGCAGTGATTCCTGTGGGCATGATAATTGTGGCTTGCCTCGGATACGTGCACTGCATTGTAGTGTAGTGTAGTGTAGTTTGACAGTGCTAACAAAGTGGAAGCATTTATGAGTAAATGTCCACCCTCCAGAGAGGTTTATTTTTTTTCGTGGCAATGACAATGGCCGTTTTACTCAGCTTTTGTTTTCATTTTATAATTACTTTTAGTGACAAGACATGCAATGGAATGGAGGGCAGGGTTGAGATATTTTTATAACACTTTCTGCCCATGTGTGTGTTGCAAAAAAAGACAAGTGGTCCTACCAGTCACCAGACCAAGCCTAGCCTAGACTACTCTGCAGTCAATGAGTTTTTATGGTTGACACTAATTAATTGAAACATCTTAATGTGGGGCGGAATGAAAGGAGGGATTGGGGCACTCACTTCAATTGTTTCAAGTTTTTGAGTCAGTTTCAAATCTATCACTCACATTGCATTGAATTGCATGTGCAATATCGTGAAATCGTGCGTAGGAGTTGAGATCGGATAGAAGATAGCCGATAGCTCTAGTTAAGCTTTTTTGCCAGTGCAGGGAGTGGTCTTGAATTGAGACAATTCAATGGAACTCAGGATTTGTAACATGTAATGTTGGTGTTTTATTGGGATTGGGTGTAGTAAGAATGGAAATGGAGTAGAATGGAATGTGAGCTTAAGGTTAGACGATTAAAGACTAATAGTGGCAAGAATTGGACTCTACTGTACATGTACAGTAGCGAAATTACCATGTTTTAGTTGCAAGTTGTCAGCTTAGACTTAGAACTTTATGAAAATCCAAATGTCATGCTGAAATTACTTTTTATATATTTACTGAGATTGTGCAATTCGACGCGCTCATAACTCGTGAAGGCCGTCATTTTTCGATGTAGAGCAAATATTCTATTTGACTGACTGATACAGAATAGACCCATCTGGCTCTAGCTTGGGATTTATTTGCACGTA
>WJEZ01001684.1:0-16328 GCA_009869925.1 Thalassaphorura encarpata
CATTGGGAATTTTTTTTTCAAAATTTTAAACATTTCTACAAATTTGACCTTTGACCTCGCAGAGCTAATATTGTGCACATGATCATTCCTCGTCATGGTCTTCACGTTGGTAGTAGTGCCATCCCAAAAGGAGACGAACACCTCAAGTGGTTACCTTGTAAGATCAAATCAGTAAAACTGCAACTCCTCTGTTGTATCTGTGTTCCTATTGCGATTATTTCGATGTAAGCCATTTCGTATATTCAACTTATGTCAGACTACTTTTCCAGATTGCTTACAATTTTCATAGAATCAAAATACCAGTTTCAGTACTGAAAACTGGGTCATATCAGTTCAATAGGTAGAATTGGGCCCAGGTCCAGGAGCGGTAATGTAATGTATTTGTTAGGAATTGCCAAGAGAGTCAAGAGACTCCAATTCAAGACATGACTTGCCCCATTAGCGATTAGCATCATCACTTTCAGTTGTAATTCTGAGGTCAAACAGAAAGAAACACATTTTAGTCATGTTTTAGATTCAAGAATTTTAAATTCTTAACCATGCCTTCTATAATATTAATCTATTTTGGCGCTCATAAATGTAGTGCAAGCTCAGTTTCAGAAATTCCTTCTGATCGGTAATTCTACGTCCAAATTTTATTCTTGATTTAAGTAGATATTAGATAAATCTATATGTCAACTGGAAGATTGGATAGTTTAAAAAATGTAGCTCACTAAAGCTCAATTAAATTAAATTTATAAAATTCAAGTTATTTTGCACCGACGAGTTTCACCGTGAAATTATGAATTTTGGTTATCGCTGATATTCTCCCAGTAGTAGAGCCTAAGGATTTCATCCTCTTTGGATTCCTGTGCCCGTGCGATCATGACAATGCTCCGGTGGGCCAGTCAGGCTAAGCACACAATTTGGAACTTAATGACCTTCCGAGTGGGATTCAGTACGAGGAAGCCGTAAGTATTTTGTTCTACTTCCATTGCATCTTATATTTTATATGTTCAACAAGTGACCAGTATATTTTTCCTGAAAGGGAAGAAATTTGAAAATCGTTTATGGTAATTGGGACTTGAAGTATAACTGAATGCAATCGTTCGCTTCGAGAGTCACTCTCATCATCTTGAGCGCTGTATTTCTTTGCTGGGTTGTTCTTTGTCCATCTCCGAATGACAGGACACCAGGTTAATTGACCGATCTTAGAATTTTGACATCTTTGGAACAAAATTTCTGGATGGAACCTTCAACTCATCTCATCAGCAATCAATCTTGCAACATAAAATTCCTATGACCGCATAACAAGTAGATATTATCCTGTGCTAAATTCTCATAAGAAAATAAACGCTATTGAAAATGCGACATCCTTGAGTGTCAAATGATTTCTTGAAAATGATTGGAAAGGCCGGGTGAACCAAACTTAGATATATAAATTGGTTTCGTATACTACAATGGACGAAGGAGGACTTTAGCAGCATTTGATTGACAAATCCGATCATATTCACTACGTTGCGTACGTTCTACAACTGACAGATTATTAAGGGGGGAATTATATTTAGAACCAGGAGCTTATAATTTTTGGGAGTTATAATACTAGATTGATGACAAACAAATGAACACGTATTATTAGAGAAGAGAGTAATGAGTCGGAGATTTTCATTTGCCTAGCCATTGAGGGCTTTGGTTGTATTTTTTTGTGTGAATATGAAGGAGACGTACACAGAGGACCGCTCCAGTTCAATACCTCCTCTCTTCAATTTAGAATCAACCAAGATATGACACAGTCCATCTCCCTCTGACTGACTCATTCCATCCTACCAATATTCAATGTACCACCAATATCACCAGTTCATTAAGCTACACCTTAAATTTCATAACCAAAAATTAATACTACTAACCATCTACAACTTTTATCAAGTTCACAGTTTTATATTCATCCCTAATTAGAAAGAACTACACAGTGAGAATTGTTCCTTGTTCATTTCATCGCATCGTACAACAAAAGGTTTGTCAACATTCTACTACTGCAACGAGCTAAGAAGGCTAGGATTGTTATTGTTTATTGTTTATTGTCTTTCCTTTCCTTGACTGATTTTCCTCCTCGGATAGTAAGAATAATTCAGCCTAATATCTAGTTTTCTCAGTGGAATAAGTGAATTCTTGAAAATGTAATTTATGAACAAGAAAACTAATTGCGTTTTAGGGTTAATTAAGCGATATAGTAGTACATAACATGTCCATTTATTCGTTTATTTGTTTTTCCTAGATTATTGATTATTGGAATTTTACAAGAGGAGTAAAGATGTCTGAATTTGACGCAATAATACGCTCTCATCTTGCAACGAATCAGGTAAGAAACAATTCAGAGCATTCAAAATTAAAATGTTAACTTATTTAGTGCTAGAAGACTCTGTCGGGTGGATCAGTTCAATTAAAACATCGTATTTGTATTTGTATTTTTCAGTACAGGGACGTGGAGAGAACAAGACGGGATGCCTTAGAAGTAATCGGAACGTATAGAGGGCTTAAACCTGTTAATGAACAATTTGGTAGTTTGACTTTTCATTATGATTAAGTTTAAGTTCTATTTGGAAAATATAAGTATTACATGAGACCTTCATAATCATTTTTAAAAAATCTTTTCAGTTTTTAATAACGGAGTGAATAAGACTATGTTGGCATTGAAAGGCACCATTCCAATTAGATACAAAGGTAAGGTCCAATTTCTCCACTTTTCAATTTCATTTAATTTTTCCAACCTATCGTTTCTTCGTAAATCACCAATTCTAATAGCAGTAGACAACGAAGACCAACAAAACCATTTGTAGTTGTTTTATGAATAGTATGTTAGTAAAATATTTTTTTTACCGTGAAAGAGTTGAGCTATGATACTGATATCAAATATTTTACCATTTTACAGGAAACACGTATAATATCCCCATATACATTTGGCTGATGGATACACACCCGCAAAATGCTCCAATGGTATTCGTGAAGCCTACCCCAGACATGAAAATAAAGGTTTCTCGCCACGTAGATCATAATGGAAAGGTTTATTTACCTTACCTTCATGATTGGAAACAGGTGAGTTCTTGATAACTGATCATCAACCTATTCGGATTATCATTTTGTATATTATGCATTTTCTGTAGGATTAGTTCTGTGAGAGATTTGAACTAGCGTTTTGGGAAGATGTCAAAAGATTCTATTATAAATTTTCCTTTCCAGGGAACTTCCGACCTCATGGACTTAGTGCAAGTACTGATCATGACTTTTCAAGACCAGCCTCCAGTATATGCTGTAGTTCCAAGTCCTCAGTCCCAACCTGCAATGCCAATGCCGCAAATGAACGTGCCTTATCCAACCCAGAATTATGCGACACCTTATCCTCCAATCCCAGCCATGCCGATGCCTCCGATGTCAGTGCCAACATCGATGCCTATGCCTCCAACCCATTCAGCGTATGAGCTCCTGAGTATGAGACCTAGTTTAATGACTGCTGCAGAAGAAAAACTTAGACGTCGACTAGAGGATATCTATTTAGCTACAGAAATTGAAAGAAGAGTAAGTCCACAGTTCCCGTATTGCCGAATCCTAATTATTCTAGTGTAGACATTAGGTTTAAAATAATTACAAATCTGAAATAGACAGGAGAGCAAATAAAGACGGGGAGGGATCGCCTTGAAGTCATGATGAGACGACTGGATGAGGAACAAGCAACGCTTCAACGAAACATGGATGTTTGTCAAAGTGAGGGTGATCAATTGCAAAGTAGAATAACAGAAAATGAGGAAGAAAAAGAATCCGATATTGATGACGCAATTCAGGCACCAACACCATTGCATAAACAGTAAGAAACGACATTCATTGTTTGATATCAATCGCAGCGAGAGTCACTCATTTTATTTTTCATTGTTTAGAATCGTAAATACATTTGCCGAGGAAGCGGCCCTAGAAGATACAATTTATTACCTCAGTGAAGGATTTAGAAACGGTAAAATGGATCTGGAGACATTTCAAAAGCACATTCGCGTTTTGGCCCGGAAACAGTTTATGCTAAGGGTTCTACTGCAAAAATGCCGTCAAAAGGCTGGACTTGCTGGATAAAATATATTAGAAAACATAACATACAAGTAATTTGCCACCATTTTTTCGATTACCCGTAGACAACCTAGAATAATAAATATACCAATAATCAATCAGATCAATGTTTTCGTATAAAGAGCTTGTAAATACTAATGAAATAAGTGTGCTAGTTGAAACCATCAAGGTGTTTTTAAGATTCTTCCGGCAGTGATATTACCGAACCTACTACAAATCGCAATGTTCGAAATTTTGATTGTGAGAGTATCTGTACTTTTAATCGTCTATGCGTTCATTTGGGCCTTGTATTCTCAGCAAATTTCATTTCAATAAATCATGCTGCGTACTGTAATTGAATTGTTAATTTATTCCATTCCATGCTCCCATTATTAGGTTATAAAAGTTTATAAATACTGTTTACTTTTTCTAAGAATTCGAAATATTAAGTTCGCAATAGCTTCTCGTGTTACAGTAATAGCAGACAAGGTAACAAGAATTGCTATTACAGTCCTAGTGTAATCACCCTCTGTCTGAAATGCTATACGTTTTGTAATATTCGCCTTGCATCCAGCCAAATGATTACTAAAATTTTTACATCCCTTCTACAAAGGTTCAAGATTACAAAATATGATTTTCTTTTACAAGAATGCGAAGAACACTTTTGCGTTGTCTTATTCTAACTTTCGATGAATGAGGTAGTCTTCCAGTTTTCCTGTTAGATATTAATTATTTTCCATTCCCAGTTGAAAAATTGCAATGGAGAATTCCCCAAAAATTCAAACAAGG
The DNA here is from genome assembly GCA_009869925.1 of Thalassaphorura encarpata. Classification (NCBI taxonomy): domain Eukaryota; kingdom Metazoa; phylum Arthropoda; class Collembola; order Poduromorpha; family Onychiuridae; genus Thalassaphorura; species Thalassaphorura encarpata. Next base: position 4,858 of record WJEZ01001684.1, read on the forward strand.
GCTGCCAAGAGAAATGCTTCTGAAGCTTTATTAAAATATTCTTGGAATTCTAAAGAACGAGACTCCGATCTAGCACTATTCAATTTCTTCGGATTCTACTCTGAGGCCCAAATCAATGAAATGCTGAATAAAACGTAAAGGGAACTAGCTTATTTTTAATTCTAAGTTATTCTAAGTTAAATCTTCTTATATCTTAGACAAGAAGAAGCGATTGATGAGCCATTTGAGAATTTCGATGAAAATCACCGATGGAGTAAAAGAATCAAGAAATTGAAAGAGCAGAGCACACATGATATTCGAATCGCTCCCTCAGGAATTCATGGAATTGGCGTCTTCACTCACAGCAACATTGGAAAAACTGTCATTATTATGATATATACTGGAGAAGTAAATTATACCTTTACGAGGTTATAAATTTAAGTTTTACAAACCCTGAATTTTCTTACAGATCATCACTAAAGAAGAATGCGATAAAAGAGAGAAAAGATATATGGCGCAGGGAAGAAATGAAAGTTTCTTTGCTACGCTGGATGGATGTCATGTCTTAGATGCCACTTTCAGTACCAGTATTTCTAAGTACATCAATCATTCCTGTAACGTAAGTTTTAGAGATATTTCATTTTGTATTTAAGAATCGAATTCCTGGAGTTCGAGAAATTTATTAGTTTATTAATTTCATACGTATAACTATAGCCAAACACAATCCTGGAAGTGATTCAAGTGGAGGGAGTAAAAACTATAGTGATTACTTCTCTTCGCCGAATTCAGTCTGGGGAAGAACTAACCATTGATTATGGCTACATAGATGAAGAACAAAGGGTTCATTGTCGTTGCAACTCACCAAACTGCCGTGGATTTGTCAACTACATATAGTTAAGAGCTTTTTAAAATTAATTGTTCAATGAACTTGTATTTCCGAAACATGTATTAATGACAGAAGCAATAACTGTGATGAATTTTATTTTTAAATCTGTATAGTACCTCCTAAACTTAAAATTAAAAGTACAATATCTATTCACTTCAGACTAAATTAAATTTATTGATTGAGAGGAAAAAATGGTTCGAAATTTTTATAAAAGTCCTGATGTGCTTAATTAAAAAATACCAAACAGATAGAATATTAAAGTTGTAATAATTCGATGTGCGACTAAAAGTAAGCCTTGCGATTTTACAAACAGTGCAAACGCTTTGAAAACATGCATAACAAATTGATAGCAGAATTTGACAGGAATTGAGAAATTAGTTATTTGTGACTAGGCAAAAACTGTGTTCATGGAAGATTGCAGAAGGCTAAGATCGTGTTTTATCCCGGTCAAAATGCTGTCCAGCTGGACTTTAGAGTCCAAAATTTCCACACTATCAGTATAGGCATTGTAACGGACGCCGAAGGGACGAGGAATTGTCGCAGCGTAGGCCCTGAAAATGAATCAGTGAGAATAAAAATATGGTGCTACAAAATATTACAATATCAGATTTAGGATTTTTTTTAAATACATTAATTTTTCCTTTGCGTCCCGGAAACTTTCAGCAACGTAGTAAACAGGTTGATATTCCGTGATTGGATAATCTTGAACTCCAGTTTTTAAAGGGTCAAATGCTCTCAACTCTGGTTTATCAGTGAGACAATACTCCAATTCCCCGTAAGAACTGAGTAGTCCAGCACCAAATGCCTTCAACTGATTTTCTTGTCGACAAATTCCAAATTCAACCGTGAACCAGTAACACTACACCACAATTTAAATTTATATTTTCCTAAAATTCTATTGCATTGAATTTGCATGTATATCAGTTTACCGTTGCCAGTTTTTTGATATCATCGTCTGGTGCACCGAGGGAAGCAAGTCCAATTTCTTGGGAGAATTGGGCAAAATCAGGATCCGAAAAGAGTGGTACGTGACCCAGAAGTTCGTGACAGACATCTCTGAAAGAAATACATGTTCATTTCTGAACGATACATAATTAATTTATTACAACTTACGGTTCTGGAGTATAATATGGAGTACTGGAGTGACGAATGTACTGGGTTGAGTGAAACACCCGGAAGGCCAAGCCAGCTAAAAAGTCCCGAGAAGACAATAGCCCTGCTACAGGGCGCAATGTAAATCCAGTGCAATCTATTTATGTAAATGCATTCCATTAATATCTAATTCCTAAAAAATACCTTTGTCACTTATAAAAAAGTTGACCTTTCAAAAATTCGGAGATATCCTGTAACTGTGGAATATTATCTTCACGATAGCCACAATTCTCCACCAGTAGTGGGAAAATGTGATTGTGTTCCTTGCAGGCGTGCGTAGGGTAAAGCTTTGTCAATTGACGATAAACTTTTCCCCAAGTTTCAACTTCTTCTTGTGTATATTCTACTCGTGGGATTGGTTCGCCACTAAATCATAGTCAAAATTACTTTAATTGAGCAAACTGCAGAAAAATTTAAGAAAAATCTTATTAAGTTTTTAATCATACTGTTTGTAGTTGAAAGCAACATCAGCCAACTGCTTGCGCCGAGCTCTGTAGATTGGATCAGTGAATCCTGGATGATCTGAATCCAGTTCAGATCCATATGATAAAATTTGATCAGCAAATCTATCCAAATCTCTTTTCTTTCGGGGAAACCAAGGAGTCACACCTTAAATTGGACCAAAAACAATGGTTGAATACAAATCATAAATTATCTAGTTAGTTTCATTAGACTCATCGTACCAGAATTGTCCTTGTAATTTCTGGAAATGATTTGCATGTAGCTGCTGGCTCCTTTCAGCTCTTCAATAGCCTTGACAAAGTTTCCATTTGCACCTTGAGTGTCGCATTCAACAATAAATTCATATTCTCCTGGAAATCTTTTGGAAGAACGTGATTCAATGTGAAGCAAATTGACTTTACTTGCCTTTGTAAAAATTAAAATTGAATAATTATCAATGCATTAAATTTCATGGAGATACTTTAAATTGAGAATTAACATACGTGGAAAATTTGTAAAGTTCTTGCTAAGGCTCCGACTTCCTCCGTCAATGAAAAAATTATGCTTGTGGTTTTAGTGGAATCTATTCCTTCTCGAATGTAATTTCCACCTTTCATGAGCGTCGGCTGAAATTAATAAAAATGTGGAATCAGATTAGTGGGATCTCGTAGTTCTTATTCAAAAAAATTATTTAACGTTCAATTAATTTTTGTGCAATTTTTCGTCCCTAACCTCATCCTGATGTAAGGTCACCTTGCCCTGAGCATTGATGCTTTGCATTGTCTCTGTCATCTTGATGATGGTTTTAGGAGAGTCGTCCGTCCAAGTGCTAAGATCGATTGAAACTGAAGGAATAAGTTGAAAGTATGCTACAGGTTTTATAGTTTAATTCTGTCAATCAAGATAATTCTGACCCAAGTCAAAGTTCATTAAATAATGACTCAATAGTGTAGTGTAGCTTGTTCGAGTTGTTAAATTTGTTCAAAGCTCTCTCAATTTATTATCTATTAAGATAAATTGTATGAAATAGAAATTGGATCCTTCACAAATATGTTTGCTTATGCTGTTTGCTACGACGTTTCTTTCTAAAATTACATTTCTTGCCTGTTGGCTATTGCATTCACCCCGCCCACAATTTTAACTAACTTTTATCATTCCTGATTTGATCTGACGAGGTCTTTCGTAATAGTGCCGTGTCAGTTCTTTTAGTTTATAGATCTGGGCTAACTGGCGTTTCTCCGCATCAAAACTTATTGACCAATTGCTCTCAATTTACTGGATCTCCTCTAATTCATCTCCAAGGATCTTACGACATAGGACAGAGACATTCACATGATGTGATAAATACGTAGTGATTGCATTCGATTTAACTTTTATTTGTGTTAACCATTTGAATATCTACAAATGTTTATTGTTACAGATGGTTATAGGTTATTTATTCAATTTTAACAGGACGAGGACCTACGCGATATGGAATTTATTGGGTTTCTTGCTGCCTTGCCTTGGGAGAAAACTAAATGCGAAATTATACTTTAAGAGATTAATGCATAGAATATTCTTCATGGTTTCAATTATCAGTTATCAGTCACCACGAATGTCAGGTATTCTTGGCTGATGTAAACTTACACGTTGACAATTAAATTTAGAGTAGTAAGCATTACAGCTATATCATATGGAAGCCTTGAATAATTAAGCTAAAATTATTCAATAGATCTAATACGAAATTCATGCTCTGAAAAGTTTCCATAGTCAACTGTCAAATTTGTACTCTAAATGCTCCTTGAAGGTCAATTTTGAATGATGCAATTCTTAATGGAATGTTCTCACAGTATTTCATAAAAGGCCAATAAGTTATCACAAATCTCAATGTGCAAATGTATTAGTACTAATGATTTAATGATCGTGCGAGCGGGCACGTCGTCCAATGTGTTCTGTAATTGCATAATTTCATGTCATGTCATGTGCATTTCGAAAAAAAGCCTCTAGTATTAAAGGAATCTGAATGGTTGAATTCAAGTTCAATTTATTGTCAAATACTTTTTGTTGAATTGATCTTATACAAGCTTAAGAAAATAGGAAATTACTCCCTCAGGCCCTGCAAAGCCTAATATAAATATTTGTTGCCGAATATAACTCCAGCCCACAATTTCTTCAAAGATTTTAGAAAAGTCATTTGCAACAAACTTGGATTGAATGAAAAGTCTGCCAGTTGAGAAATGTTTAACTTTATTCAGCTTTAGCGGAAATAAGTCATCAAAATTGGAGAAAACTCCAAAACTTTTGGAAGCTTCTTACAAAATTTAGCAATATGGAATCCACCATAGATTCAAGTTCTCGATCAAGATTAAATGGATTTACCCAACTTGACTTACTTTTACTTTCATATTTTCTAGCTCGTATTCTAAATTTTCTATTTTCATCCGAGCAAGCATTTATTCCCTCAGTTGACCCAAATTGATATTTTAATTACGGATTAAATGAAAATTTGATTTAAGTTTAATTGAGGGGCAGCGGGGTACACTGAGAAGAGGAGTTTGTGTTTTGCTGCCATTAATTTCACATGACATTAGCCCGTCTTTCACACGTATGGAGGATTCAACCGGCTCCAACCTAAACTACATACGTGGAGCGGACTACAGCACACTACTGTACAAGTTTATTGTTATAAATTAATCAAAATCTAATCCTAGTCAATTCTGACACGTTCTTCTTTGAACTCCTCCATCCAATACTTCTGACATTCCAATAGTCTTAAGTAAAAATTAACTGATTCCTCCAAACAAGTCCGAGTCCGACCCAGACATCGGCTTTTAACTGAACTGAACTGTGAATTTACTAACAAACAAATACACGATGTCGGTAAGTTTGTCAGTTCAATATTGACGGAATATTTTAATTAAAATTAGCATAGCAAACTGTACTAGTATTTACATAAAAGGAACTCTATTAACCGATAAGGGTTAATTAAAACAACATTTTCAAAAGTAGGAGATGTCCCTTTAGTCCAACCACATTACTGTTGACACTCGGCAGATTAGCTGATTCGACTTCGTCACTTATGGAATGGAATAGTAATTTTATGACAGATTTTCTTCCTACATTTTCTAGATTGACGTAGAGTCCATGACGAGATATTTGTCACCAATTCACCCAGGAATATTCCCTATGGTAAGTTGGTTCGTGGATGGAATCGGACATATCATAATTAGTACATCGTTATAGTTAGATTACCAGAGTTTACTTATTAATTTTATGATTTTTACAGTTGACACTTGTCCTATTGGGATTTGGAATATTTTTTACTGGTTGGTTTTTGGTCTATGAAGTGAGTCTGACGAAGCAAACACGAGCTTTCTTCAAGGAATTGACATTGGCATTTGTCGCTGGTTGGTTTTCAACATTGATTTTAAACATTTTTTTAATTTTCTGTACTAATACTGGAATTACAGTTAACAATGGTTGAATAACAATAAAGTGGAACTAATTTGATTCTATTGCAGCGTCTTTCATGGGATTTGGGCTCCACTTCTTGCTATTGTGGGTTGGAATCTACGTGTAGCCGTCCATAGTCATCAAGAAATCAGCATTATAGGATAAAGGATAAGCTAAATCTAATTGTTCCGACGAAAAATTATGAAACCCAATTTGTAAAACTTTACATTTCTTTACATCAGCTTATCAGTTACAATTATGTTATTTCAGAATTGGTACTTGCGGTTGTTCATACTTTAAGTTAATCACAGAAAAAATTGTCACCACAGAAAAATGTTGTTCAAAATAAAATCCAAAAAGTAAATTCAACTTGTTGCTTTGATTTGAGAGATTTTTATAAAGTTGTACAATGACTCTAATTTCTAATATATAAAATCCTTAATTTGGGATATGACTTTCAGAATTTATCGACGCTAGTAATGCTGAATATAAATAAACTGTTAAAATTGATTCGGATCATTTTTAATATATTTTAGCAGCTATATTACATAAACGTGAGTACCTTTTGATGTGGTGTGCTCTATGGAAAGGCGGGTATCAAATGGCTTGATTGGGATTTTAGATGTAGAGCAAGTGCAACTACAGACAGTTTGATCGGTCGGTGTCGGTGACTTGGAATTAATTTTTAACACACGTCAACACCTTTGGTTTAGCTGATAGTCATAGACTGTGAACCTATTGTGGAGTGCAGGTGTGCCACAGCAGCTGCTCAAGTTTTGATTTGGCATTTCTTTTTCCAAAATCAGTGCAATCAATAATTTTAACCAAAATGCCGAAACGAGTTCTTGTGACCGGTGGCTCTGGTTTGGTCGGAATGGGAGTCAAGAAAGTTCTTGAAAGAGATTCTTTGTCTGATGGAGAAGAATGGATCTTTCTTACTTCCAAGGATGGCGATCTCAGGTATTTTTAACTGAATTAAAAAATCCTAATGGTCATTTAGCCAACATGTTGGAAAGTTGTAACTATGCGTGCATATTGTAGGGTTTAAAGTTCAGCATTGGATCTCGATTATTTACTAGTTTTATGTACAATTACTTCTGATTGCAGGGACCGGAATGCAGTTAAGGCAATATTTGAAAAGTATAAGCCGACCCATGTCCTTCATCTGGCTGCTTGTGTCGGAGGATTGTTCCATAATATGAGAAGAAATTTGGATTTTTTGGTGAGAAAATTTTCCAATTTAGTGAAAACGTAGAAGAATAAAGAATTTCTTGATCAGATTTCTATTCAGGAACTAGAGCATACATTTCACAGTAGTTTTCCTATTTTTCTTGAGATATCGCAGAATATGTCGAAGAGTTTGAATAATTTATTGTTACAACTTTTACTGTGAATTCTCGATTTGAAGATGAAATGAGCGGATCGCGCAAAATTAGTTTAGCCTTTATTTGGACAAAAGTAATTAACAATATTTTTTAAATTTTCAGAGAGACAATCTTTTGATCAATGATAATGTACTTCAAACGAGCTTTGAATTCGGAGTTGTCAAAGTCGTTTCTTGCCTTTCGACATGTATTTTTCCTGACAAGACAACTTATCCCATTGATGAGACCATGGTAAGTCTTTGAAATCCAATTACCCCTGAAATACACACGATATGCGAGACATGAGCCAGATTTCCCAGATGCTAATGAGATGTTCTAGGCAACAGCTGAATCTTGTAGGTTTTGATATATTTCGGTGCTCCCATTAGAATAGGCTCACACTGTTTGCTTGCGTGTGAAGCATACTTTCTACAGATATTGAATTATGATCTTGAACCCGAGGCATGAGTTGTGTACTAGCAAACATCTGATGTAAGAAATTGTATTGGGTTACATGACACTACCACGTATCTAGTCCGACAAATTATTCTGAATTGATAGCAAAATTTATTTCCCCTTGTCATATTCTGAAATAATGCTTAGCAAGTTCGATTTATTAAAATTATCCAGAATATTGAATTTAGCGTTTATCTCATATATGGATTCTACATCAAGCACACTGTGCTGTAGGTAGATAGTCCGGATTAGTTGATCTATTTATGCACCTATGCTCTTTTCTGTTCTTTTGGGCGTAGTAGCTACGGAATTCATGATATCCCTAGGATGTTTTAAGAATTAAATTGGAGCTTGGGGTGGTGGAATAATCCAGCCTTAATTTATGTAATGGTACGACGTCCTATTTGTGAACAAAGACTTTATTACTTTTCGTTGCTCCTGAATTCCTGGTGGTTAGGTACACAATGGACCTCCGCATCCCTCCAACTTTGGTTACAGCTATGCCAAGAGACTGATCGATATCCAGAATAAAGGCTACTTCGAGCAGCATGGTGTTAAATATACTTCCATCATCCCTTGCAACGTTTTCGGTCCATGGGATAACTTCAATATTGATGATGGCCATGTGATTCCTGGGCTCATACATAAACTATATTTGGCAAAGGAAAATGGGAATCCTGGAATCATAATGGGTTCTGGAACACCACTTCGCCAATTCATCTACTCTTTGGATTTGGCAAAACTCATCGTGTGGGTTATGCGGAATTATGATGAGGTGGACCCCATCATCTTGTCGGGTGAGCAAAGAACAATTCTACTGTTTTATTCAGTGACTTGTCCATGTTATGAAAGATAGAGTTACATCTCTCCTTATCCATTTTATTGACCATCATTTTGATTTGATTGCTTTCTAATGAAATCTGCCATACGAATCGCCGCATATATGAATCTTGAAAAGTAAACAAGTATGGGTTTGAGGAATTTGAGAGATGATTCTGACATGAGATTTTTGTGTTGTCATATTCATACTGACTGGTTTTGCAACCATCCCAGATCCTTTCCCTCCAACTTTCTCTAAACTGACACTTCATTATGACCCAACGTCTGAGATTGTTGTTCAAAGCTTTGAATGGAATTAATTGACACAATATGGTTGAATATTAGTTTGTATTTGTTTAACCAACTGAAAATCTTTTCAGCTTCAGCAGGTAAGCTAAGCTTACCTTTGCAAGGATACCTCTAAGGAGTGCAAACCACTATGTGGTAAAACTTATCTGCCTTGTATAAAGTTTTCTCAGCTCACAACAGAAACCAAATCCCCTTGTGTTTTTAGCATTACAAAGCTCGGCTACTTCTGAAGCCTATTCAGAAAATTCTAAAAATAGGACTTTTTTGATTGGAGAAAGCAATGAGTGTGGGAAAACGGTGATAATTTTACGGAAAATAATATTTGACAATTTGAGTAGTTCAATTTGTCAATATCTTCATTTCCTGTTGGAAATAGCATCGGATTAATTATTGCCTCTCTTTTTGTAATCAATCAATGTAGTTGATCCCGAGGACGAAGTTTCCATCAAACAAGTTGCTGAGCTTATCGCAAAAAGTTTGGACTTCACTGCACCACTCACGTATGACACGACCAAAGCAGATGGACAGTATAAAAAGACTGCAAGCAATGCAAAGCTTCGCTCCTTTCTCCCTGATTTCAAGTTTACTCCATTGGAAACTGCGATGAAGGAAACCGTGGACTGGTTCGTCGGTAATTTCGAAACTGCGAGGCGCTAGTATTCCTGACTTTCACTTTACAATGGAACAAAAAAAGTGAACAAATATTACAAAAATGTAATAATTAGAAAACAAAGTTTGTTATTGGGTCAATACAAATATTAGTTTTATGGAAGATAAAAAATCAAATAAATCCTGTGCTACTTCAATTGATGAATGTATTTCGAGTGCTTTGTCTGATTGGATCTCTTTACCTTAGTTGTCGCAAATGTTTAGGAAAGTAGAATTAGCTCGATGTCGAGAAGACTGTTGTTTTACTTGATCGGAGTCGTTGTTCGGAGACAAATATCCTAGAATATACCAGGATGCCAGTTTGGCCAACTTTGATTAATCATGTCATGGCCTTTGGTCGAAAATGTGTTTGACAGCTCTAATGGATAAAATCTAATGTGTTTTGGAAGCAAACGAAGAGAGAATTGTGGATCATTTTGAGAATAAACGAAGAAGTTGGAACAAGATCAGGAGGTTCAAACTGTAGAAATATTTGGAGAGGGAACAAGAATCTTCACTGTGTATTGAGATGGGGAAAGCAGGCGCATGTCGAGATTCCAGAACTATGTGGGGATCCTCTCTTCCAGTGATCTCGGAACAAAACCCTGTTGTTGCCCGTGGCTACATTCTATATTCTCCGAGTTCGCAGAGGAACCTGAACCACATTCACAGACATCTCTTGGCCAGTCTCCAGTCTCCAGGCTCCCCTCCACTCAGACACCAAAGGAACAAAGTGTGTACAGAACCCAACTTTCACTCACTGCTTTTCTTCCTCCTTTCTTTCCGCTCCTGTTCAGAAAAAACAACTCTTGGACCATTTTTCTTTCTTTCCCTTCCTGGTCCTTACTCTTTTCTCCTACAATATTACCTCCTCAAACAGTCTTTTTGCAAGAAACAAAAAGCAACTTACTCCCGCCCAGACTACTTCTTCTCATCTCAATTTAAGGACAGAAAAACAGACAGAATGCTTTCCCAGATAGAAGCCCTTGGTGTTTCATGCATTGTATGAAATGCGAATAAAAATAATCAAGTTCCTGATTTAGAGTCTACCAGAATTCTGGAGACTGGATGGATCTGTAGTTGAGGGTTGGTGACGATAAACTCAGACGCCGAGCTCATGCTATGAAATCCTCATACCGCTGAGTCTCTAATGTCAACCAAACTGTCTCACGAGCAAATCGTTGGTGCCCGACTGTACTCATTCCAACTACTACGACTACGTGTTCCTAACTTTTGGTGTGACTTTTCGTGGCTCTAGCCTTTGCTCTTCTACATCTGCCAAAAACAATGCCGGGTCTCGTCGCGTTCGGTCGAAGGTGGAGTGTGGGAAGTGATGATCTTTTTCTACCAAGTCTATGTCTCTGTTTCATTCACTCAATCTGGTAAGCACCTTCCATAATTGACTCTGCTTTCACTTTCACAAGTTCAAAGGCCGCAAGATTCCTTTATTTTCTTATGCATGCCGAGTAGTTGATGTTTAGTATTAAGTTGAAGAGCTGATGCAATTTCTCTTTAACCAAATCAAATTATCTTACCTACCAACAACATAACCTTTTGTATTACACTCTCAGCTGCATTCTGATTTCACTGTGGAGAAACTAAGAGGATATGTAAGGGAAAGCAGGGATTAGAACGGTACAGACTACAGGTGCATTTTCATAAATAATTAAATTTTAGGAATGCACAAACCTCTTTCTGGAGAAGAGGAAAGGAAAATACGATTAATTTCTTGGCGGAGCTTAGAGTCGGCAAACAGAGTTTACGCCAACAAGATTTTATGCACTTGCATTTGCAAGTAGTTTGTACTTATGGTATTACTCAGTCTACTTGGACTTACTTGCTTGGGCACAATCGAGCCAATCCAATGTAATGAGTACAAGTACTATATTACTTTAAAAAACCCACCTCCATCCATATCTGCAGGCCCAACCCTGCCTCACGTTAAACGTTAACATATGAAAAGAAAATCGTTATAAGTGAAAAAG
>WJEZ01001685.1:0-16321 GCA_009869925.1 Thalassaphorura encarpata
AACAGACACTAGCTTGCTTTTACACCCTGTTTCAGGCAAAATACCACTATTCAATAGTGACTCCACTTCTCTACAAATATGAGCTAAATCCTTCATAATTCCTTCGTTGAAACTATGTTTAAACTTCTTAAGCAGGTTCACTGATTCCGTCACTTCTTTACTTTATTTATTCCCTTCATTTTAAACTATTATGCTAATCGAAACAAGATAAAATCAATTTAATTTCTAATTTATTAACGCTAATTACATAACGCAATTCCGAATTTCAGTATGCTATAACCAGCAGCTAATCATACCCTGTCTGCTCTGCTTGCCTGCTCAACTCGCACTCTATTGCTTTAATACTAATGGCTAATTTCTCTTCAGGAAAATACACTTGTGACACGGTCGCCTTAAAAAACGGGACGCTAAGGGAGAGGATGATTCATACTTGATTGGAATTCGACCCTTATCTCTCAGTTTGCCAATCCATCAATTCCAATTTGATATTTGTATTACGAAACAATGGTGATAATATAACTATTACAAACTTTTACCATAGAGTCAGTACGCACGCATGGAATTCGTATATCAGTAGAAAGAAGCTTGCATTTTTTATTAAAAAATATAATAAATTATTGCTTGCACTGTGCCTAAGATTATTGTTGATTTTTGCATGATCATTCAAAAGTTACCATCAAGAAGCTGAAGTGATTTTTATCAAGAATGTTATGAATGGGAGCAATATATACTTATTTACATGTTCATGGAACAATTCTTCCTATTGTTTGAACTTGCATGTTATCAGAGAACAGAACAGATTCAATTTCCAGGAACTCTGTCTGAGCTAATTGCTCAGAGTCACTGTTACACAAAGGTGCTAGACCCTCATAGTTTGTAATTACCATAAGCTTGGTGGTTTCGAAATGGCCTGTTTATACGATTACTCATTTATGGAAATTCATTATTCTCTGATTTTTCAAACACGAGGAGTTTAAATGGAAACCTCAATTGATTGATTGATTGAGCGTTTATTCAACTGGCAAAGATACACAACATGATAAACACATTATTCTCAGCATCTGGTCAGACTAACTAATGTAAAAACAAAAACAAGGCTAAGGTATAAATATTTCAGGAAAATAATTTAATTAGCACTCAAAAATTCACAAAATATTAGTTTTAACGACATAAATTGGTGTAATTCTCAAAATCATCATTTCAATTCTCATTTCAATTTTCCTCAAATTCAGTAGTGTCATGTTAATGAAATGATTACTTTTACTTTAACCAATAAAAGAAGAATTTTTAACTAGAAAATCCATATAATTTCCGTAGCACAAGTATTTCTTTTAATTTTTGTCTTGTTTGAGATGAAAGTTTTATAAGGATTTTGAATGTTTCAACACTCCAATTAGTTTGTAAGGGGTGTGTTGGGACATAATTTTGATGTTCATGACATGAGACTGTTACCCCTGGTCTTTGCCAAATGAATACATTCACCAAAACGCATAAGATTAAGAGTGAAAGTCAAGTTATGAAAAAGGATGTGGATTCGCATTGGGTGAATGTAATTGAATAAAAGAGGAAACAATCGGAAGGAGAGAAGGGGTTATACTGTATTAATGGGAGTGCTAGACTAGTGTGTTACCCTCTACAGACAGGTAACTAAGGCTTAAGCCCCGATGTCATCAAAGACTCCCTGTAAACTTTTATTTTGGTATATGTGTAATGGCCTAGTCATATTACATTGCGATTGACTTACTCATCATGGCCAGTTTAACATAATCAAACTCTTAACTTTAATTTGTCAACTGTTGACAGCATTTCCATCTTGCTTTCAGTGAAATCATAAAATATAATTTCAGTTGTCGTGTATCCATCGTCTTTCAATTCAGTAAAATTATAAGCAGATTGTGACAGCATTTTACTTGGAACACAGAATTAATGCATTCTAACCAATTAGAGATAAATTTGTGATATTCTGAACATTCTCTTGTGCCTTTCAAACTCATAAAGGAATATGTGGACACATGTTCAAGTTACAGGTAACATTATTTTTCAACTGCAGTTTAATTTAGTTTAATGTTCAACGCCAAAATCTTTCTTTCTTTTAATCAAACGTAAATAATATGGCATAATATCTTTTATTTCCACTGCAGTCCAAAGGGCCAAGGGATTGCTTACCAAAGGAAAGAATGGTAAATATAAAATAAGCTAATGCGATTTTGCAGCATATAATTGTGGCGGCTCATATTCACTAGTCATTTTTCATACGAATCATTGTGATGCATATCTGTCGAGAAGAATAATTAACGGTTTCCAAAAAATTCACGGATTATTAGCTCTCATCATAGGCTACTCGAAAATACATGTCGATTTGATCTTCTATTTTGGGCCGGAAAAACCCCCAAATCCGGTACCAGCCTTTGTTGACCTATTATCGCTGAAGACAAATGTGAATTAATTATTTGACATGCATAAATTCGTGAAGGAGCATTTCTTATGTTTGTCACATTGATATTTCCAGTCTAACTGTTGTGTTATCTGTACTGTGTATTGTGCGACTGGAATATAATTTTTGCGTGAAAGGGGCAAATGATTGATCCCGCAGATTTACAACATCAAAAAACAAATCATATTAGCACGAAGGAATCTTGTTATCTACTTATCTCTACAAGCCTCACATTTGAGGTTGTACCGATGTACGTATCAACCCAGATCTATTCTATAACCTTTCCTGGCTGTTGTCTCACTTTTGTCAGCAACTTTCTGCCCCAACCCCAGCAACCTCTCTGCTCCTTCTCAGTTCTCACACTATTGGTGCTGGAATGAGAGCTAAAATTACATGAGCTGCCATAATTATTGTTAATCGTTTTATGAGTTCAAAATAAATAAAAGAATCGCTTTCATCTAGGAACGAACGATGCTTTTGTCACAATAGCACTTGGAAAAGAGAAATATCAGACTTCAGTTAAGGAAAGGGTGACAGATCCAATTGTATGGAATGAGGAATGCGAATTGTAAGTTGGACAAGTCAATTTAATACTGAATTAAAAAAATCAAGATGTCTATTGAGCTTAGTATATGGGTGAGTCCACCTATGGGGCAAATCTTAAAATTTTAGACTATAAAATGGAACAAGTATTTTTACTGGCTAATCTGTCATCCATTTCTAAGTAAACAGGAAATTATAAAAAATGGAGTTGCCATGAAATAAAATGAAGCCCCTATATGTAAACTCCTTTAGGCTACAAAGTTGTAAGAAATGCGTTAGCTTAATCTGTGCTAATCTTTAATGTTTTATTTTATTCGCAGAGCGATTCCCAAACAAGGGAACAAAGCAGAAATAATTCTGACAGCACTGCATCGCAACTTCATCGGTGATGAATTTTTGGGAGTAGTTAATATCCCACTATCCGACTTTGATGACCACGATAAACCAGTAAATAAATGGTACCCGCTGAAGAGCAAGCCTGGCAAACCAAAAACTAAACAGAGGGGTGATTTAGAAGTCAGGGTTGGGTTTTCGATAAAGGCTGGTGCTGGAAGCCTTAGTGATTTAAGAGAAAAAGAGCCTCATCGTTCTTCATTTGGTCATTTGGCCAGTTCGTTAGGTTAGCATTATACAAAAATTTACAGAGCAAACTTGTTCACAGTCATGCAAAGTTTCGCTTTATGAAAAATGTATTATTCGCTTCGTATTTATCGAATTAAGGCATTTCTCGTTTCAATTGATTTAGGTGGAAGTTTCTTAAGCCTGCGAAAAGAAAAAAAAGGATTAAAAAGTTTTACCAAGGCCGTTGGTCAGAAAGTTTCTACATTACCAGGGCGAGGGAAAAGAAAGGACAAAGATGGTCAATTCGGAGCCATACCAGAGCAGCACATTCATAAATCACAAATTCAGATGCGAAACGAGGCTGATCCTGGAGTCATCAGTGATGATGAAGATGAATTTAAAGTATTAAAAGCAGTATTTAATTTTAGTTAACTTTTTAAAGACGAACCTATAAAATTGTTTTTGACAGTTTGAGGAACTTTCACACAAGAGTAGTAAAAGCTCGTTGAGTATTTCCCAAGTTGCACTTCCACCTAAGATTGATTCGTACGAAACGATTGGTGGTGGTGAATTCCTTCGGAAAAATACCTCACCACCATCGCCACTCACTATTGCAAATATTACAGAAAAAAAGAATTGCTGGAATACAGATATGACTTCATCTGACGATTGGGAAAAAAAATTATTCGGAAGAAACTCTTCACCAGGTAATCAGCAGAATACGTAAATACGATAAAATATATGTATTACGATCAATAAGAAGGCACTCACTTCTGATCGTAACATACAGCACCAAATGGTCGAAATGAAGACACCAGGACGATCGAAAAATTGCCAGCTAACTCTGGAACAGATTTTTTGGTTAGTACCAATTATCATGATTTCCATGAACAGATTATTTTGTATATCTTTCCATAAACTCAGGTAATGACGAACAACGTATTAAAAGCACCACCATTAGGAGATAAATCTACGAGAGACGTTGAACCTGTACCAAAACCTCGCCTAATTCATGATAAGATTATTAAAAATGAGCAAATGCTTAAAAGTCATTCAATGGAGGACGTCTCTTTGAAAGCCAAGTCTGATGAGAAGACAAAGAAGAAACAAACACTCAAGGAAACATTGTTTCACGGGTCGAAATCAAGTGAGTACCTAGTAGATCAGATTATAGAACACCTAATTTACTGGGGAAAGAAAATCCAAAAACTTTGTCAAAATCTTAGACAAACTGAAGTAGGAAACTCACATTATAATTGTTTTATTAACAGAAGTGAATGATGACAAACCTAAAGGTACACCTGTCGGGATAACAAACCCAATTCGGATGAAGGAGGTTCAACAGGAAACACGGCTGACGAAGGAAACAATTAGAAAATTTGAAGGAAAAACCCGTGATGTGAGTTTATGACAGTTCTATTGTTAAAAGATATTTTGGAAGTCGTAATAGCAATGCAAAAATTCTTGGATTGATTTAGGACTTAATTGAAACAGTAACAAAACTGCAAAGTGAAATTGACGAGCAGAAACAAAAGATGATCGAAATGGAAGATTACATAGATAACCTCCTGGTTCGTGTAATGGAAGTGAAACCAACGATTTTGCAGAGTCAAAGCAACTACCGTGCAAGAAAATAACATTCTAGTTCCAAAATTAACTTTAACCATGTGTACCTTGTCCGTAACGAAAGATATATATGAAAAATATCTGCAGCTCTCGTATTTTGTATAAGCGACTGACTTTGACTAATAAATGAATTAATACGGACTACTTAAATCATATTTTGATCTTTCAATCACTTTCTTCGTCGACGCAGCCATCGAGGCACGCTCCATAATTATCGCCTACAGTCTTTACCAAACGGGAGTGCAATAGAAATGTAGTCTTATTGTTTACAGATAGGTTCAGAATAGTTAAATATGATACTGATACAGCTGATTGATTATTATTTTTATTTTTTAAATCCATTGATCAATTTCTTGACCAGGTTAGTTGGCATATCCTTATGGACCTAATCAATTTGGATCAAACTGATTGATTATATCTAGTATGTTTTGAGAAATACCATCGAGCTTGGAAAATCACGTATATGGTACCATACCATATACGTGATTTTCCAAGCTCGATGAGAAATACAGACGCAAAAGTAATGGAAGAATTGAAAAATGCACAAATGATGTGGATTTTGAAAGAGTTCTTTAATTCGAAGCTTGAAATTAGAAGGTTGGCAGCTTTCTTCAATTAGTCGAGCTAAACGGTAGCAATGGAAGGTCTAGTAAAAACGATATGCCACACGCCATTTTGCTAACCAGCAATTACACATTTTTTGAAGAAATATGCATGGTAAAAATGTTTTCTGAAAAAACATGAGACAGAAAGACATTTGTGCACTGAATACCACCGAGCTCAAATACAGTCGGAAAAATAACAAACGAAAGTATTCTTATGAAACAGGACAGGATATCTGAGCCACTTTATCAGCTTTTTTTATTGACTACTCGTGGACGGTGAAGAATGGGTGGCGAGGGAAAATAGTTTAGAATAATTTTCCAGAGTCCATTTCTTCGGTATTACATATTGGAAATTTGTATTGTTTGTAAAAATCAAAGTTTCCTTCTAGACTTGTAAGCACTTGTGCCAAGTACAGTTCGACTTAATATAGCACTAAAATACTTAACAATACTGTAGAGGCTTTCTTACAATATTAATAAGCCCTGAAGTACTCGTACCTTTTAGATTCTTTAAACATTTTTAATACTTCGCTAGTCGTAATCTCGTAATTCTAAGAACATATGAAAAGTTCGGATTTACGCTTCCATGGAATTGAGAAGATTTCAAATTCTGGTGTCCATATTTAATTTGTATAGCAGACTTTTTGGAGATTTTTGCAACAATTTACGTTTCACTGACCATTTTTAATTACCAAGGGAAGAACGCAGAACTTTTCGATATGTCCTCTTATAGTCTCTACTGCTTCATGAGACTTGTTTTATAATATTAATAATACAACAAAGAAAAGTAATGAATAAAGCTCGTTGTATAATTTCAAGAACTGTTAATGATCAAGCTTAATTAGTACATTAGTTGTAAGAAGTAAAAGATCAAACCATGTTAGAAAACTGTATAGCACATTAATTTTAAATTACACGTAAGATTTAATAATAATGTGATAATAGATTATACACTGACTTTAGTCTTTCATTGGGAATTCAGAGGACAGAGCTAAACATTTATGACGTTTCGTGCTTATGCTGAAGCATTTTTGCTGTCCATATTCGGAATATAGTCACGAGCCATAAGACAGGCGAAGACAGTCATGACCATTTTACTTTTCACTTCGGCAATGTCCTCCGGTAAAGCGTACACACGAGCACCAACTTTTCTGGCCATTGACACGGCATACTTTGCATTTGCTAGATTATCCTTGAGGAGAAATGTCAAATATATTTTATTATAAACCATATTTTTTAAATATGATAAAGAGTAAAACTCACTTCCTCGGTGCCAGTGTGTTTCACTACATCATAGTTTATAATGCCTGGCTTAATGGCATCAATGAGGTCAATGACGACAAGACCACTTGCAATACTGCTGTCCTGGAAGCTTCTGATATTGGTTGTTTTACCTCCTGAAGTTAGTTTATTATTCACCCAATCAATAATCTCACGCTCAACCATTGGATTCCCAGAATTGGCGAGTTGTGTCAAGACGGATAACGTGTAAGCTCTCATCAATTGCCAGATCAAAGCTAAGAAAACCATGTGAACATGCATGTATAAAAATACAGGAAGAATTTCTTCAAGTAATAAATGATCATAAGCAAATAATATAACAATAATCATATTAATATCCATATTTTTACCTAATGTCAACGTAGGGTTTCCGTCTGAAATATCCTGACCAGCAATTCCAACTAAAGAAAATTTCAGTTGTTTCCCGAGCTCCACCGCATAATTGCAATTTTCTAATTTTTCCATAAACTTTCTTAGTTTGGAAAATTTTCTGTAGGGAACAAGAAATATTGTACACATGGTACAGATTCTTATCTAGAGTGCCCCTTAATTTCGTAATATTGAATTCTAGGTATGTAGATTGTGTTTAAGAAAGTTGTAAATTGAGCTAATGAGTATAAAGTTTGTACTTGTGCACTCTGTTCCAGTCAACAATCCCTGGCTTAATGATGTCGTACAGCTGGAATATAACCAATCCATCGGCCAGGTCGGAGTACAGCCAGTTTACATGTGGTGCAACACCCATGGAATTCATCCAGTTACGATAGGCTAAAATTGTTTTATAATTATTGTAGAGTAACAATTATTAAGTTAATCAGTCATTAAGGAACATAAGTCTCACTTTTTTCTTCACGTGTTTCTTCTACATTTTCTAAAAATTCCATATCAACTCCTTCTGGCTTGTCAAGTCCTGGATGATTATTGAACAAATTTGCAACAAAAGCCAAGTTCAGTTTGTTAACAGCTTTTACAACATCGTCCGGTGTCACGAACGAACGGCATCCCAATTTCTCGGCTTGCTGAAGCATCAACTCTGCTCTGGCGAGAAGATTTTTCTCCTGAAAGCAGTAAACAAATATGTACACATAATTACTAGTCGTTAAACTAATATTATCATAAGTTTAATAAAAGTTAACCCAGTACCAGCAATGGTTCCTTCGTCACTACGGCCTCTTTTGGGGCAATCTGATACAACAGATTGCTGTAGATTTCGGAGTCCGCAATGTCTGAGGTAAAGTTATTGCATCTTCTGTTCACACCAGCCCTTTCCAAATGGTAATTGACCCATCTAAGAAGAATGGCTTCTGGAGGTAAACGTACCAAATCTTCAATTTTTTCTCCGTCTGCCAGAAGATTGGCTAATCCGGGGCAATGTTCCAAGGTAATTTGACTAAACAGTCCGATCTGGGTATGAAATACACACTCCTGTTAATTAGCTGCTTCAAAAAATATTATGAAGTGAACAATTTACTCGGATGATCTGCCAAAGTAAACCCAGAACCAAATGTGGTTTTCCCAGTATTAAATCGTTTCCATCGATGTTGATGATATTGCAACCGATTGCTTGTGCAGAATTCAAGGCAAGTGTAAGATTTTCGTGTTTGGTGTAAAGAGTAAGGTTTTTCACATTAATTGCTCTCTCATCTATTGTGTCCGGGCACGAATGGTTGATAATTTTGCTAAGATTTAGAAAAGGCACATCTTAAATTACTTGAATCGACTTATCTCTAAAATTTGTTTTAACTTCATTGTTAGTCAAATTGTCACACCGATTGCTTGTCGTATACGTCCTATTCTATCGATAATTTTTCAGGCTTTGTTCAATTACTGAATGAAGTAGACACTTGAGTGAAATTAAGCGAAATACTTACCAAAGAAGAATGCCATCTTTGACTTTCTCGTACAGGCCTTTGCCCTCTGCATCGATGGGGAGGAGATGTTTCAAATCCTTATCATGTCCCAAATGATCGTTGATCCAGTGTGAAAAGGCCAACTGTTCCTCAATTCTAACGGAATGTGTGGTCCCTTCACTTGAGGCCTCAGACATTCCACCGATTGTCTGCAAATTCTCCTTCTTTGAAACAACTTGTTTAAAAGAAGTGGCCACGTCTTTCATTTTGAGACTGCAACATAGCTACCCAGAACAAAGGTGCAATTACAACAGGGAAATTATTACAATTATAATTTTAAAAAACGAACAACATAGTAAAATATTCAACCTTTTCAAATTCATCGTATGAAAGTTTGTTTCGATGAGATTCATCGCGACTATCAAACTCCTCGATAAGTTGACGAACTTTCCATCCAGGCAATTTAAATCCCATTTGATCCAATGCATCTTTTAATTCCGAGCATTCGATGTATCCACTGTCATCTTTGTCGATCTGTCAGTATTTACATTACATGTATTACTCCGTTACATTGCATTTTGATGTCAAATGATTATCAGTCCCAATAAAAATGGGTCCACTTGGTGGTTCCAATGATAAAAAAATATAACGACGACCATAACATTCTTTGTGAAGGTGCAGCAAGCAAATACGGAACAGAAAGTTATTTATGAGTCTTTTAGAGGTATTATTGACAAATTACATTAGTGCCGTTAACCGAAAATATGACCTACCACTCTTACACAAATGAATTACAAAAAATACTTTATCAGCTCATCTATAAAATAAGGAGAACCCATCCTTGGATTCCAATGCAATTATTAGTTACACTTTATATTTAGTCAATCGTTTTAGGATTAAATGTAACCGTAAGGATTTACTGTAATTATTTTTTCAAGTATTCAGTGAGCGAAATAATGTTCGACGCGTTGTCATTTATCATACAATTTTACGAAAAGCTACTGATAATACCTTTCAGCATTAACTTTTGCTAGGTTCCTACAAACACTAAAATCTTGTCTATATTCTAGTCCTTGAAGCGACCCATATGTATTCGTTTACATTTAATTTGACTTGTCAAGAATCTAAGCAAGAAGTTGAGCAAATTAGTATCAAGTTTTCAACAATCTTGCTTCGTGCCTGCAAAATTAATCACATACGAACGAACTTTATAAAAATTTATTTCAAATTCGTTCAGACCTAAACCTTTCTTCAACCTCCAACCATGACTAGGGATCAATCCACCTATCGGACATCATTTAATAATGAAAACTCTACAGCTTATGATTCGACGAAAACTAGGAGTTGACGGAAGTACGGATTTATATGGCTCACTCAGTCCAAGAAACCTGGTAAACCCGTACAATTATTTCGTTATCCGATGACAACAAAAATTTTGTGGTCCCACCAGTCCTGAGTGCATTAGTTTTGTCATTGTATGCCTTGTTTGGTTTTATTTAAGTCATCAATCGCATAGGCATAAGAATAGGACAAGCCATATTTACATTTAGCTCGGGACGGCTCAGAAATGGTGCTGTGCTGTCGTTTTTGGATAGCTATTCAGGGATCAAAGAGTAGATGATTCACAAGATGAATGCTACGGCAAAATAAATGAGTCATGAGTACTAAGAGTAACATGAGGTGTTTAGTGTGTAATATTATAATTACGCCGTCACATTCTTTACATATTTTGTTTGGGCTCATCAGTTAATAAAATAGCCTCTCGTTAAATTTTGAAAAAGCAAAATTAGCCAGCATTTAATGTTGAGAACTGACGTCACATAGGGTTCATTAAAATAATTTGAGTCAAATTCCTGCATGTAAAACCAATAATATGCAAGCACAGGAGGCATGTGAATTATAATTCTGAAGGACGAGATTGGACATTCATAAATGTTGAGTAATTTCATTTCTAAGCACTTGAAATTTGTGTAAATTCAGCTTTGCTTTACCTTATTAGGAGTTTAATATTATCAGTTCGTACAGCATTAATTCCAGCACACCAATCACTACTTTTAACTTGTGGTGTCGTATAATCAGTACAAATAATCTCTTTTATAAGTATCTCCATTATTGTACCGGGGACAATTGCATAATTTTGTCCATGGCTGGCTATGCCGATATTTGCTGATATAAAACGGCTCTAGTTTCCTAGAAGTCTTACGTGTCGCAATATACCTTGTTTAACAAATATATTTGGCTAATTCTTAAAACAATTTTAAATCTTATTAAATTCTATCTCTGTGGTACATTTACTTTTACTAAAATAAAATACCAAATTATCGATTGCATTTATATTACTAAATGAGGATAGAGAGGTGATGGTCACAGACGACACGCTCACCAAAAAAGTAAAGCCTACAAAATATTAGATTAATACCAATCATGAGAGCGAAAAAAATTAATTAAGAAGCCAGACTGACTGGTTAATGCTGTCATGCATTCTGCAAGCTGTGATGTCTCACCTCGCCCACAAAACCATAGATAAAACTTTCTCCGGGCATTTTGTGTCTTTTAGTCTAAATCAAAGGAGAGAATACCGGTCTCTCGGAATTTTCTTCCAACTCCTGTCCGCATTAACACACGTTGACTTGCAGACTGATATAACATAGCACCCTAATATTTAGAACAGATTGTCCTTTATATGTGAAAATACCTGTGGTCGTCAAAAGTACAATTCCTAGTTCCTTATGAACCGATTGAAATTACTACGCTGTGATCAGATAAGACGATGCAGGAATAAACTACTAAAAAAGCTAACACATTTTAGCTCACCGTGTCAAAGACTTCCTTGAATTCACGTTTTTGATCAGCCGTCACCTTCTGTGGAGATTGACCATTATTATGATCCATTTTGCTTAAACACTTTAGTGAAGAAAAAAACTGAATTTGAAGTGAGGAGAGACCCGACCGGTCGTTTGAGGATAATTAGTGGAATAAGTTGATTCTCCTTCTGAACTACACTTTTGTCCCTGTCTCCCACAGTTCCACACATATATTCTGTATTTTAATGCTCGAGCCTGACTTGCTGTGTCCTTTTTCAGAGTGTATGTTTAATGATCAAATGTCCTCAACATCACCCGTGCAAAATCCAACCAACCAAGTAAATACACCGTTGAAGCAATCAATAACGTCAAATGCCAAAATACGTGTAACAAAAACCAACTGAATCGGAACGAGTGATAATATTCGATATCAAAATGGTGTTAGGGACGTTTAGCCATTAGTCACACGGTGTTTTTTTTACAGGGACCAACCGGACGAGAGGACTAACATAGACAGACGTATGCCTGGGCGGATCAGCCTTAGCACTTTTCCTCTCGTTATAGAATCCCAACTCTTCCTTAATAAGACAGTTTTTTATCAAGTTTTTGAAGCCATCTAGGCGAGGCCTGTGCTCATGTAATATGCTCTCAAGCTGAGCTTGACGTGTGGTGTACAGTCCACATTCAATCGCTGTATGTGGTTATGACTGCATATCCTTTTACCCCTTTCTACAGAAAAACAATTCGTCAGATAGGGATGGATGGAATCATAGAACGGGCGGAAGGACCACACCACACCAAGGCACACACAAAAAAGCCACATTCTGCTCGACATATTTTACATCCTTCTATTGAATAATTACTCAATTCCAGAATGCCCACCATGCATGCTCAAAAAAATTTTCATACTCTAGTTATATTCTGTTTTACAACAGATGGGAATGGAATTATGTGGATAAGTTCGAGTAGCTCAGTGGTGGTGATACTACCGGTATTCGTTGTATTTTTTATTACATGCTAAGGTTTTCTCTGCATTCCCTTCGAAGTCATATTTCACGTCAACACTACATCATGAAAGCTCCACTACTTCTGAAGATAATACAAATACCTGCATACATAGATTTCTAAAAAATTTTAATTCAATATTCTTGTTTCGTGAGGATGCAAATGCGACTTATAAGTAGTACAATTACCATCAACGAAATCAATAAAAGTAAACGAGGATAAATAAAATGTCCACTTAATCTTCCATTGCCTTAATTTGACTACTCTCAACGCTTAAATTCAATAACTTTTACGCTCATTTCTGTTATGCTTATCGGGTGACCCCTTAAGTCTCAAAATGTTCGAACTCGCAGAAATGTTCTGAGAAATAAATTCCAATATTCAATGACTCAATCTATTTTCATTTCATACAAAACCTTGGTTTTATTTTTATATTAGTAAGGTAAGCAATTGGAAAAATCGCAAGGTTGGCAACTCGAGTATTATTTTTACACAGATCAAGACAAAGCTACAGCTTAAATAAAATATGAGACATTCTTGAAACGTACAAACACATAAACGCAGCCGGTTCAGTCAGGAAACTCTGACCATATAATTCCTCGCAGGTTAAGGTCAGGTTTAATTGACATCTTCCTCATCTTTTACAATTCCAGACTCATCCGCGTCTTCGGATATGCTCTAAAATCAAAAAATATATATACTTTCCGGTATAAATTTAATATACATATATTAAAATAATTATTAGCTACATTAATCATTTCAGCCAAAGTCTTGGCCTCCTCAACGAGCTGACTCAAACGGATGTTATCATTCTCAAGGGCTTCAACTTTCTCAGTTAACATTTGATTTTCCAGTAATGCTTCTTCCAAGGCTGCACGCCTTTCTTCTGCAAGCTCTCTCCAATACTGCAATGTTGGCTCCTCTAAAGTAAGGAAAAAAACAAAAAAAGTTATGCACTAGTATTTCCCTTCTACATAAAATTCAGGGTCTGTTTGTGTCTTAAATTCTCCTCCAAATGACCAATTTTCTGAAATGATAGCTTAAAATTTTAACAATACTCGAGGGCTGTTTGTTGTCTGAACCAAGATGCGTTAAACAAACAAATTCCATTACCATGTCATTTTCTCCCATGCCCTTGTGGGTTAGAATTTTATGGTGATCAAACCTATTGCCCTCGTAGGTTAATTTGATCACCAAGGAGAGTAGACATTTGTTTTACATTAATTTATTATTTATTAATTAATTATTTCTATGTAACTTAGCTTTGCTGTCTACTCTCCTTGTTGATCACCATAACAGACCAAACAATCATTTTTCTTTTCCGTGACAAAGTATGTCTTCACCTGGTAGGGAGAAGGTTGTCAAGACATCTTGGTCTGAACAATCCGGTAGTGATAAATTCGGTCTTTTTTCATGTATCATTTGTTGGAAACGAATTTAGTTACTTTAATACTTTACACCCTAATGTTGTCGGCCAAGCACCCTAGGTCATTCTAGGATGGTCCTAAGACCAAGACTAGGGTAAATAAACTTAGATGGTAAATTCGGTTAAAATATTTTAGGCAGTTTTTGCATAGGTATACGGACAAGTTGGTTAAATTCGCCCATTTCCTGAATTGTCTTTTTTAGCCTATTATTAATAAAATTTACCAATATAAAATACTGAGAGGATTTTAGAGCCGAGTGTATCTAACTCAATTACAATGTATGTTGGGCTAATAATGAGCCACGAAAGGTATCAAAGAGTTAGAAGATTAGGAAGTTGAATATGTCTTCTGCTGTACCTGATGTTACAATGTCTGTGTCGGCATCAGTTTGAGCACTTTTCTCACTTAATTTTCTTTTTGCAATAAATCCACTCTGGACCTTATGAATTGACCTTCCGGAAGATGAAGACTCATCAGCTGACTTGCTTTTCTGGCGACCCACCATCTCATTTTCTGAAGTTCCTTTCTTTTTTTGAATAGGAGTGAGTGGGCGACGTTCTTCAATAGAATTCCCTTCAGGAGTACCAATTTCAGAACGGTGCTTTGTTGGCGTACTTGTTAATCCTTTGGAATGACTTCTGGCTGGACTGTGACCCTGGAGGCCCATAAGAGAATTCTTCTTCATTTCAAACTTAAAAAACTTTTTCACAAATTCACGAACAGACAGCGAAATAGTATTTACTTGAGTCAGTCACAGGTCTGTGTCTGTGGTCTGTTTAAGAAAATGAGGAAGAAATGATTTTAAGGTAACATGCAACAGAAGAATGAGCGCGAGGAGATGGGGTATTCTCTCTGTTTGTCAATAATTCTTCCTAACGGCCATCCCTCCCGCTTTCAGACTTCAAAACCTATTTTTATATCTTATTTAACCTTTGCCATCAGATGTCTCTCTACCCCATTTTTGAGTCAAAACTCAAAAGTGAACGTGGATGCAATTCCTGGGCTCAGGCTCACTACTTTACACACATTCACCCATTCTCATTCTCACACTTCCCTCGGTCTCTAACCTTTCATTACATCCCATTCCCATTACGTACACCCAAATCCGAAACGAACCATGATAAAAATCAAACAGGCCCATGGAATCATTATATGAGTTGAGTACAGTCAATTAAAAACTAAAGTCCATAAACCCCACCTCATCCTCATACTAACAGTTAACCTTGAAAAAATTGAATGAAAAGTTGTCATCTAATCTCTAATTTAATCAGTCATTGATTCCACAACGTTCTGTTCTACTGTTGTAAATGATCAAGTTTATAAAAATTAACAAAACAATATATCTGTGGGCACGTGGACTCAACAGAAATAGAAATGGTTTGAGAACATTTTATTCTCGAAGGATTGACATTACGGTGCTGTGTTGAAGACTCATTTCACGATAATATGTTTTGATTGATAGATAATCACAACCACAGCCCATAGGATTAAAATTAGCACTTAAACACTTCTTACTTTATAACAACTATTTGTATGAGTTGTATGTAACGTGAGTTCAAATTACAAGAAAGTGAGTTTAAGCCATTGAATGGAAATGTCTGGGGAAGATTCAGACTGTGAAGACGATAATTACAATGACTACTATTGCTCACTGGAGGATGAGATTGACATTAGCGAAAAAGATGCGGAGAGCTGTCAGTACGACTGTCTGAGGGTGGAAGAAGTAGAGAAACTTCTCAATGAACTCGTGGAACTTTTATCACTTCGTCTTGATGTAAGCTCCGTCTCCTTAATATTCTCCTTATTATAGCTTGCTTTAAATTGACAACTAATGGAATGTTTTGATCCGGGAGAGATTTCGATGTATTCCTTGTTAAAGGGATGCGTAAATCAGCCAACTGACTCCCCGACTATCCAATTCTTCCTGACTTCTATCCACCAACTCACTCTATTTGTTTTAATCTAGAGAAAGATTACTCGACGCAAGAGCGTCTGAAAGTCT
Organism: Thalassaphorura encarpata; assembly: GCA_009869925.1. Taxonomy (NCBI): domain Eukaryota; kingdom Metazoa; phylum Arthropoda; class Collembola; order Poduromorpha; family Onychiuridae; genus Thalassaphorura; species Thalassaphorura encarpata. The sequence continues at coordinate 16,139 of WJEZ01001685.1, forward strand.
TTTGGATTAGGTTCTTTCCTGCTTAAGGATAATTTATCTTAGTGTATAGGTATACCATAAATTTTGATTAGACAAATGAAGGCTAGTAGATAGGTAGGCGCCCTTGCCTAATTTCATTAAGGTTGCTGTTAAATGAAGGAGACATGAAGGACTTTTTGTATCTACAAATTTTGCCCAAATGAA
>WJEZ01001686.1:0-16316 GCA_009869925.1 Thalassaphorura encarpata
CATGCTCTACTAAAGATGAATCACAGTCTTGTCTTCGAAATGGTAAAAAGCAAAAGTACCTTTTGACAAGATAATGAAATAATTTATCTCCCAATATTACTCGGCTAAATATTCGTCTCGCCTTGTTTAAAAAAAACTTGAGCCAATTCAATTCAATTGAGAGAAAAATGAAACTGAGACCAATAAAGAAAATCAGGGCTGGGACATGGGACAAGTATAGTACGTAGCCTTTGTATCGCGGCATCAGCATCAGCATCGGCGGTGGCCGTGGCGAGTGGATCGAATTATCTAACAGGAGGAGAAGATAAATATTAGAAAGCAAAATTCAAGGAATGAGAGGTGATATTATTTTGTCTCATCTTATTATTTATTGATGACAATTGCCACCACTTAGACGTTTCAAGTGGAAATCAGCTCGCTCCGTCCATCGGAAATGACAGATAATAAATCGTCCTAAATTTTGAGAAAGGATCGATGAAAACAACGAAATGGATGAAAATTTATTTGAATCATGAAATATGGATTAAATAAGATTGTACTATATCAGGACGAGTGACCTAAAAACTTTAAATCAAGTTCTTCTACTTGAACTGTAATAAAACACAATAATTGGATCTGAACCTTCTTTCATGCATTCCATATTTCTATCTATCTCTGCAACCCTTTTCGAATATTTACATAGAACAATACTACAGAAAATGATTCCTGTGGGAAAAATCATTTCTTGACAGCAATCTTGTTTTCAACTACGCTTGTACTTTGTGCGAACTAATGGACATGTCGATGTCAGTGCTAATTGTACGTTTAAACATTTACGCAAGTCACTCTTTGCACCTTTGCAATGCTTTTGAACTAATTTCATATGAATACAATAAATTAGCAATGGAGGGAATGAATGACTGAAGGATAGGAAATTAAGGTCCCTTGCTCTTTGTCCACATCCGCAGACGCACCATCACAAACAGATGTGCAAATACATATACAAGTTGGAATTATGAATCACATGGCCATTATGATTTGCCCCTCGTTGCAAATTTGGACATTTTATTTTGTAATTCTTAGAGTCAGCTTTAGGAGGTAATTCTCACTCATTCGAGAACGAGAATGCATTCCTTTTATATTTATTGACAAACTAATAATTCGTTAACTAATAGTGAATGCCGGATGGCGAAGAGCACGAAGAAGTTTCGAGCCAAGTATTTGGCTTGGCTAAACGCGCGAATGAATTGTGGGGTCAGGGGTCCTAGTCCTTCGAAATAATCGTCCCTTCCCGACAGGGTTAGTTATTCAATTAGACACTTGAATGAAATTAATTTAAATTGCATTATTGCATCCACTCTTCACAAATTTGACACTTGCATTTGCATTTTGTATGTTGCATCGCATCTTAAGAAAATTAAAAATAATAAAAAATGTGCAATTTTTCATTATATTTGGGAAGTAAATTCTAAATGTATTGCTGTTGCTGCTGCAATGCACCCATCTGCTGTTCCATGCTATAAAAGGGTTACTTAATTTTATTTTACACCCTTTGCAAATTAATTACAAATCTCTTCTCATCACATCACATCTCCCATGCTCCATTCCTTATGTCGTGTCTGTATTTACGAACATAACATCACATTGCACTGCAAATTACAACCCCATGCCATGATGCAGTAGTAAAAGTAAAAATAAACCCAAATCATTTTGCCCTCCCATTGTTGCCCGGTACAAGAATAACAGACTGCAGACGCAGGGTTCTGGCTATAAAAGCCTTACGATTTCCCTAGTGCAACGCTCACTGTGAATTTACCTCGTCGCCAAAATCAGTCTCGGACTATACTAACTACTAGTGTGGCAATATTCATAACGTTAGGTCAAAACTAGGATAATATTAGAACTTTAGGACAACGAGACCTGGGATAACTTTGTGTTCATCCCCGTCCACCAAAAAAAAAGTGATCGAATTTCGTGATTCTCATCAGTGCCAAAAAAATACACAAAATGTCGAAAGTGGTAAATTAAATATTCTGGATTATTTCTAAATTAATTAGTGCATAACAATTACCTTGCATCGTTTTGATTTTCAGACGTTATTCCTAATGGTCAGCTTGGCAGTGATTTATTTCAGTGAAGCTGGATTCTTAGGAGGAGGTGGTGGCGGACGGTGGCGGAGGTTATGGAGGTGGTGGTGGTTGTTCAGGTAAAGGTAAGAATATTTTAATAAAAAATTTGTAAAATCTAAAAATTTTCTGCCAATAATTTTCAGGTGGTGGTGGTGGAAAAGGTGGAGGTGGTGGAATTAAAAGTCTCCTAAAAGGTCTCTTCAAGAAAGGAGGTGGAGGAGGAGGACGTAAGTTTGACCATAATTTTATTTCTGGAATCAAAATGAAATTTTAATTTCTGAATTCTGAATTCAGGTGGTAAAGGAGGTGGTGGTGGTGGCTACGGTGGAGGCGGCGGCGGTGGGTATGGGGGAGGTGGAGGTGGAGGAGGCTACGGAGGTGGTAAGCCAAGAAAAACTTCTTGATTTAATTTATAAACGAAATTATATAATTAATTAAGTAATTTGTGAAGTAATTTCGATTACAGGTGGTGGCGGAGGAAAGGGAGGTGGTGGTGGTGGTGGTTATGGAGGTGGTAAGTCAAGCCTATAACAACCTTCTTAATTAAATATTGTAAACTAGCAAATTAATTAATTAACAAAATCATTTAATTACAGGTGGTGGAGGCGGAGGCTACGGTAGAAAATAAATGAGACATTTAAATGCACATTGCAATTCCAAGAAAGTTCAACTTACCGAAAGTATATTTTGTATGTCAAGTCAAGTCTCTGGCAAGGGTTTTAAAAAAATTGCAAAGAGAAAATTGTTGTTCATTGCTTATCTCATTTTCCTTCTGAACATTTTACGGCTCACTCACTTCTACTTTGCTGTATTCGATTTCGATTACAAATAATTTTATATTGTACTTTTTCTTCACTTTCCTCAACAGATATTTTTTGTTAGAAAGATTAGTATGACGGACAGGAGAAAGTGGTAATAGTAATCAGTCATACAATTTCTAGAAGCTCAAAGTTTTTTATTACAATAACTGCATAATTTTATATGTAAAGATGAAGAAAGTGGGAATAATAAAATACGGGTCTAATTTAGATCGAATCCATAGACTTGTTAATTCGGACTTCCAAATTTTAGGAATTAGGATCCAAAATTTCGAAGGCCTATTGTGAAATTGTTCGTAGTACATCATTTTCTATTCGCCATAAAGTCCACCCTTCCACTTTTGAAAAGTTTTGTCCATAATTTTTTTCTAGAAAGTCTATCCCAATCAAATTGTCTTTGTTGCACTCCAATGATAATTCTGGGGTAATTTCCTTCCACGGCATCCTACGTTTTTATATAACGTAATATTATAAAATAATGCTTTATAGATGAAAAAATTCCGTTCCACGTCAATTGAACTCGGTCAATTGAACTCGGGTCAATTCACCTCGGCGTCAATATTGACCTTAACGGTTAAAAACACGGTTTAGCTTTCTGGCCCCTTATTTCGTAATATTATGCAAGACCAAAGAGTTCAAATTAGAGTGAATTTGAATGAAATATCCTGGAATTTGTCCGAGTTCAATTGACGCCAAGTTCAATTGACCGAGTTCAATTGACTCGAGTTCAATTTGCCGAGGTGAATTGACGTGATACCGAAAAATTCTGTTTAACTTTACCTTCGCTATTTGTTTCATAATTAAAGTCCCGACTCCTTTTCGTTGATGAGTTTTAGCAACGTAGAGATCATCAAGGAACATTGCAGGTCCTTCCCATGCCAGATACGTAATAAAATACAGGCCATAACCAACTACCAAATTCTTCTCTTCGTCTACAGCCACGATGCAATGAAATAGAGGTGGTACTGTGTCAAATCCATCTCTCTCAAGATCTGTGCTTATAAATTTAGTTAACTTTAATTAAAAATTCTTGTTTTCGTATAATGTTGCTTTTTTTATTACCTTGTGGCGACAATAAGAGTGCACGACTCAAGTTTTGTTGTAGCGCAGATTCTTTTTTTAATCCAATTATTTGTACACAGTCCTGACGCTCGGCTTTTCTTATTATAACTTTCATTTTGGTGGATCAGTCAAGTCAAGGGTTCGGAAACTTTTAATGTATATGTAGTCAAATTTGTTTAATTAAATAAAAGTTCATTTGGATTCCTGTAGCTCAACCGGCTAGGCACATGCTTACGTGATATCTGAATTATAAAATTCTACTGACCGAGCAAATAAATCAATTTGATCTCTCTTGGCGCTCGGCATTGCATTCGCATGGCACATGTTGCTAAAATTAATCTCACCATCATCACCACTTGTCAAATGGTCGGGTTCGGGTTTTGCGAGAAAGTAAAGTGTTCATGTCTGGAATATCAGCCTCGCGTCTGCATTGCAATGCGAGCAAAACTGTTTTGCCTTAATACAGCTGCAGACGGGATTTCAAAATAATTTTTGATTGGACCAAGTAATTTGATGCAAAATGTAATTAATAAAAAATTCACGTATGGTATATGGTGAAGGGTTTCGTTGTAGTAGCTTTGCCTTGTCACTTACTCCATTTTCTAAAAACATGACACCAGCTCGGAAACTGAACTGTAGATATTCATTTGATATACAATATAATTTGTTAGGAACGGCGCAGCCATGGTCATCTAAACATAGCCTTACCTTTTTATTTCTCGCACAACAGTCAATAATTACTTTAATTGCCCTTGGGTCAAGCAAAAGAGTACAATTAAGCGTTATTTTTATGAAATGTGCGTGAATAAATGAGATAATGAACCATCTGTGCAAACACATCTTCTCACAATCGTAAGCATAACTCTTTTCAGTTAGTTTTTACACAGTATATGTGTAAACAGTAAAATTACAGTAACTAGTGCACTATGAAATTTGTTAGGAACGGCGCAGCCATGGTCATCTAAACATAGCGTACCTTTTTATTTCTCGCACAACAGTCAATAATTACTTTAATTGCCCTTGGGTCAAGCAAAAGAGTACAATGAAGCGTTATATTTATGAAATGTTCGTGAATAAATGAGATAATGAACCATCTGTACAAACACATCTTCTCACAATCGTAAGCATAACTCTTTTCAGTTAGTTTTTACACAGTATATGTGTAAACAGTAAAATTACAGTAACTAGTGCACTATGATCGTAGACCGGACGTGAAAAATTGACAAAAGAAAATAGAAGTATACAGTTCTGAGTTAGTCCTAGAGTTAGTTTCACTGTTGCAGAATAAAAACACTGACTGAGCTTTGCACAAGAATTAATGATCTCACACGAACTTACCTTAACTTTTGTGAATGTGAATAAAACTTAATCGTATTCATTACTTCAGTCAGCATCATTACAACAAATAAAAGTTGAAATAATCTAACCAGCTGTGAGTGCATGCAGCAGGGACGAAAATATCCTTATCCACAAAAATGCGTTCAATCTATGCACAATATTAATTTACGATTTATAAAGTGTTATATTGTTTTGGAAAGTAAGAAATTCTTGAAGTTGATCCAATTGTAAGGTAGACGGAATATACACAATGAATTTCCAAACTCTTAAGAGAAATTCCACAGGAGACTTTGGAAAATTGATTACGCTTGGACTAAAATTCAAGTAAGAGTTACTTGTAGTGCTAGAAATTATTCTAGGCTATTTGAGGAGCAAAATTTTGAGAAATTATGTAATGAAATTGGGAAAAAAGTACTATAAAGTTATGACAACTCAAATAAATCCCTTGTGCGCGTAGTGCTTTGTGCATTTGAGACGTGAGACTTTTGCCTTGGAATTCCTATTTGACGTTTCACCCAAGTCTGGCTCCAAGTCCAAATCTCATTTGACTATTTTATTTCCTCATTGATTAATTCACCCAAATACTTGTCACAACTTTCTAATTTCTAGTCAAATGTTTAATCTAGAGTTTAAATTATTAAAGGGCATGGGTCTTGTCTTGACCTAATATTTGACCTGACTTGCCCATTATTGGAATTAAACTATTGAGCTGGTGGATCCAATGTCCGAGAGCCGATCCTATCCTAGTGACCTAGATTAAATTGTGCATACTCACACTTGTAGTGTAACTTTGTAGTTGGTAGTTTAGTTTCAAATTAAGATAACCTTTGACCTTGACTTGACTCTACCAGGGATTCCGATTGGACCACAATGTTGGAAAGAAAGAGTTTCTTTGGAAAAACTGTAGAACATTTGGCAAGATGTCTGGCCGCTATGGAACCTCCAGCTCCTTGGGAAAAGGTAAAATTTTCACTTGTCCTTGACCTAATTATTCGATATTTTGAGAGAAATTATTTGTGAAAATACACGAATAATCCTATTCATTGCTGTGATAATTTCTATTTTAGTTCAAATTCGTAGGTCCTGCTTGACTGTAAGGTTTAGTAATCATTTTCTATTAATTATTTCCAGGTTGAACGGCTCTTTGACCTTTGCCCAAAACAGAGTGCGAATGGAGTATTTCGATTTGATGAGAGAACTCACGATGCTATTGTTGCACTCGGCGTATATTTTATCGAGTCCAGACTGCGTCATAAGGATAAAATATTACCCTACTTAATTCAACTATTTAGATGTCTGCCCAGGTCTCACTGGACTCCACCAGGGGATAATTTCGAACGTATGTCAATAAATACGCAAAATATCGATTAAATCGGAGTGTGAAGAACAAGACAAATCGTTTAAGTAAATATTTACATGGGCCTTGTCTTTATTACAGGAATCCCAGTTGCAGAAAAATTGGCATTTATTCTTACGACATTGCTGAGTGATGTGGCTGTTCAATTGGAGGATCCTGAGCGAAGCAGCATTGTTACATGTCAATTGGAAGTTCTTCAGAAATTATCTGATTCCATTACAGAATCCACTAAACCAACTACAGATGAGCATAAGAAAGGTTAGATCTAGTAACAATGATTTGTACTCCCTTTAATGGTATATGTGAAAAGTAAATACTTTGTATTTGCATATAGCTTTAATGGTGGACGTGACAATTCCTGTCCTCCTTGGAGTCTCTCGAGCATTTGGTCGATTCTTGCCAGTTAATATTGAGGCAGGGGAACATCCTTTATTCTCACTCATGTTTCCTAAGCCTAATCCACCACTTCAGGAGAAAGAATTGAAGAGACTACAGAATGCAAAGACAATCCCAAATTTCCGCTCAGTAATTCCAAGATCTCTTTCTGGGTCATTTAATCCTCCTCCACCTGTGCTGGGTTCTCCGATGGAAGCTTCTAGTTCCAAGTGAGACTGGAATTTATTACATTGAGTAGACTAATTAGGCAAGAAAGCATTGCCGAAAAATTAATTGTTATGGTTTTGTTGTACAGAATGCTGATCAGCCCTCAGGCTGGCCAATTTGACCCTGTAAACTATGCGACAACTTACTTTGAAAAAGTGGCATCCTCCTACATTTCACCGAAAGGGGAGAAACCAATTGTACAATTTACAGTTGCACAGCTTCAGGTTAGTGTTAACCTGACCGTTGTTACTAAATTATAAAGGTTACATCGTTTGGCTTTTGGAAATTTTCAGAGTATTCTATCAATCGCGAAAAGATTGCTGGATAGTGCAGTACTTGCAACTGTAGACTCATGGATTACGGAAATTCGGGCTCTACAAGGAGAGAAGGCATTGCAGTACAAGTAAGTTAAGAGGAATGGTGTAATTCAACAGATGTGTTACTTATTGAAATTTTTCTCTAGATCGGTGAATGAGATTCTAAACTTGGTTATGGTTTCTCTACTAAAAGAGTGTCTTCATCGTCAGCATAGTCTCCCTGCCCCATTCACGAAGGAAGTCCAGGAATTCGTCAAAGGATTATTCGTGTCTGGGCAGACCGAGTTGATGCGCTTTTCAAGAAGGAATCCAGGGGTAAGAGAAACATGTGATAAAACTATTAAATTTTAAATAGGTGGTATTTGGCACTTAATGTTGCCTTACTTACCTTTTCCTTTTGTCAGGAAACGGAAGGTGAAGACCCTTCATCATCATCTCGAGGGGGAAAGCTAAAAATTAAAGTTCAAGCAAATGCGAACTGCGTTGAGTTATTGGTGTGGGCGATTGGCGATGAAACAGGTAAAGAAATTTTTTATTCTTAATTGAGTGTCAAAAGTATTCTCATTCTCAACGATCTAGATCTCGAGTAGAACAAGTTGATGTCGGAAAAGTTGTTTCTGATTTAATTTTGGATTTTATTTCGTATTTAGCAAATAGTCTGAATTACGTTAATGACGTCTTGATCGGAGTGGAAGACATCGTCAGCTTTGAACGTATAATCAATTTCTTAAGTAGATAACTCGTTTTCGTTTTGTGGGAAGCGACCAGACACGTGCAATAATTTAAGCAATTATCTAGTTTTCTCAGACTGCCGATTAAAGTCCCCATATGTGAATATCGATAGCGTATTTCACAATACAGGGTATATTGCATTCGAACACAATTATAAGGATTCAGTATCAGTATATTATATGGGGTCTTTAATAACAAGTCGCTTTCTTGCTTCCCTTGGGTTGAAGGAAAATCCAATAACGTTTGTCGTGCAACTAATTTATTATTTACATTTTTTAAAACTAAGCTCAAGTAGTCGTTTTGCGGTTTGATAAGCGACAAAAATTCTTATTATTTTATTTTATTGTTTGGAGAGTACATTGAAATCTGACAGATGTGATTGTAGTATGTCTAATGCTAATCTAACTGGATTTGTGAATTATTAATTCACTTTGACTGTTGCATTTTTACATTTTTCTTTGAAATAGGTGCTGACAGCTTGTGCAGCCGACTCAATGAGAAAATCAACGATTTTCATGCAAATAAAATGGCATTGGCTCACATGCCCCTTCTGACAGTGTGTCTACAGGTATATTGGCAATAGAAATAGTAGTTGTAGTAATTAGTAGCTATTCTTTCTCTAATAATAAAATGGCGAATTTCTTATTTTTAGGGTCTAGGAGCTTTGGCGACTAAATTCCCAACGATTGCTTCATCCAGTATTCTCTACTTGAAGGATTTTCTTATCAATCCATCTCCAATTCTCACAAGATTTTATGAAATGCAGCCAGGTGTTAAATTGGCGAATAGTCAAAATGGAAATAATTCTCGTGAGTCAATAATCAAGTTATTTAAATCTTGTGTTTGATTTTTAAAGTGTTTTTTTTCATAATTTCAGAGTCAGAAGAGAAGAAAGAGGACAGTGGGAATCCCACTGCATTTGAAACACTGCGAGACTTGGCTATTGAAAATTTATGCGAGGCACTCAAAGCTGGGTTAACGACAGATCCAAATTGTGTCCAGGCTTTTTTAGCATCTGTGTCAAATCGTGTTTTTACAGCGGAGCATAGCGCGTACGTGGAAGTCTTTTTTTAAACACTATGAATATTCAAGATTTTTTGAATGATAAATTATTTTTTACTGATTGTAGTGGACTAGATTCGCATTATCAAGGTGGGAAGGACCACCAGAAAGAAGCCGATCCAGTGAAACAGGAGGCAGAACTGCTGCTTTCAAATACAATCACGATGCTTGGTCATGTCGCTATAGGTAAGATTATTCTCAGTTGAGATTATGAGATTCTGTTCTAATATAACGAACTGATCTTCAGGGCTAAGAGAAACGCCTCGAACAACTGAGTCGGTTCTAAATTTTTTGCAACAACGTGTCGGAAGGATGAATGCGTTTATGGATATTTTGATTGTGGATCAACTGGCTGGAATAGTCATTGCAAAATGCCAAGTGAGTTGGGAAAATTAATTTGGCCGTATTTTTTATTTCATTCATTCGTTGAGCACTAATTTTATTTATTTCTCCTCTTGTAGGTCCATGTTTACGAACAAGTCATGAAAATGTTTAACATGTTCACAATGGACGCATCTTCTAAAGCATATGCTCCGGACGAAAAGAATTTGAGACACATGAATGGAGCCGTGATGAATGCGTTGGCAAATATTGCACTTAATATCGAAGGGGAGAATCTTATGAACGATTTGCTGATACGATTGTTGGAATTGTACGTTCAGTTGGGACTCGAGGGAAAGCGTGCTTCAGAAAAATTGCATGGATCAATCAAAGTAAGATTTATTTACGGTTCTGTAAAAAGTTTGGCTTCCAATTAATTGAACTGTTTCGTTATAGGCTTCTGCATCAGCTGGAAATTTGGGGACATTGATTCCTGTCATTGCCATTATAATGGGAAGAGTGCCTCGAATAACTGAAGTCAAACCGAGGCTCCATAAATTGTTAAGAGATTTCTGGCTTTACTGTTTAATTATGGGGTTCACATCAGCAGAAACTACAAATCATTTGTGGCCAACGGAGTGGTATCAAGGGATCAGAGACATTGCAGCCAAGAGTCCACTTCTCATTTGCAAAACTTTGCGATCAGAATTCCGAGAATTACAATTCACTTCAGCTCTTCGATCTGAGGATGTTTCAGCTGTAAGTAGATTAAAATTTGAGTTTGAATTCAAAAACTAAATCTTTAATTTGATTAATTTTCAGACGGAGTTGCAAGAATTCCGAAATAAAATCCTGACGTTATTGGACAACCCACCTGAGGTTGTGTCCATTATTAAAAGTCTCCCGTTTCCACAATGTGCGTACATTCTCTCAGTTTATTGGCTTGAAACCCTTCGTGTCCAGTACACTCCAGAACCAAGCCTTCGCCCTATATTTGAGTACTTGTGCGAACCTTCAATCGAGAAGGATAAGCAAGGGCTTTGGCAATGCTTTTCTAGGTAAGCTAAAATTAATATTATAATCTACAATATAAAATTATCACATTTTTTTACTTTAGTGTTGCAGATAAAGTTTTTGCAAAATTTCTTGAAGTGATGGCTGCAAAGAGTCAACAGACAGAACGGGAGGAAGCACTGGAACTCCATGCCCAATTCCTTCTCATTCGATTCAATCATATTCATCGGCAAATTAGGAAAGTAGCGGATAAATTTTTATCAGGATTGGTCGACAAGTAAGCAAACTAGACCGAGTTATTTTTATGTGATATTCTAGTTGGTTCGTATATGGTATATTGGAGTTTTGTTTTTATTATGTAGATTTCCTCATCTTCTGTGGAGTCGAACAGTTCTTCATACGATGCTTGATGTTCTCCAAGTTTTGTCCTCAAGTTTAAGCATGGATCCCAACATGGATAACTGTCCACTGGCAATACCAAACAGCCCTTACACGATTCAACTTATGGATAACATGGAGGCCAGAGAGGTAATAGCCATTTTACTATATTATGAAATGGTACAGGTAAGTTTTGTTGTTAGTTGCATAATGCAATGTCAAGTCAATTCCCAAGTTATTTCTGAAGAAATTTTACACTGTATTAAAACTTTCCGAACTTTTTAGACGATTGTTCGAGATTTTGCGGAGCGCTGTGCGGGTTTCTTGCAAGAAGCGCTGAAATGGGCACCAGAAGCCACTCGCTCTCATCTCCAAGAATATCTCAACAATCATTTCGCAGATCATTTGAAACATCATTCAGGACTGGCTCTAGCGACCGAGACACTGCTTAAATATTCAGGACTAAATCAACATTCAGACTCTCTTCCGGTATTGAATTTAAATACAGCTGTGACCAGTCTTTATAAATTGCAAGTTGAAAATTTTTATGTTCTCTTAATTATATAGGATGGAAGACTTGACAAAAGATCCGAATGCACAAAATCCGCCGTACCCAGATTTATAACATCGTTAACGCTGAGGAGTCGTTCAAAGGGTGAAGTAGAGGGACTGAGAAAAACTGAGAGTGCTGAGAACGTTGCAGCAAAATTAATTGTACTGCTCAGATCCCAAGACGAGGAAATGAGTCAACAAACTTATGAAAATCATATATGGACCGCCACATCGCTTTTGATCTCAGAAGAGGGTAATACAAGTTTAACTATTTAAAAATTACTTGAACAGTGGGGACTCCTAATGAAACTGTTCATTTGACTTTTCTTTAATTCTGAATATATGAAATAGTAAAAGGAGCGCAGGCTAGACAATTGCTTCGTGGGATATGCTGGTCTCCAGTTACAAGATTTAATGAAGCTACAGTTCGAGCCGCTTGCGAATGTTGGCAATGGATTCTTTCGGCAAGGAGAGACCTGGTTTTGCAATTTATGCAAGAAATGTTGGCCGCCTGGCAGGTCAGTTGGGTTCTAAAATGCTACAATGTCCTAATTTTACAATTCTAAAACATTTTTTAATTTTAAATATATTTCAGAGCACTGTAGAAAGAAGAATTGGGATATTTGCTCCTTCTATTGAACCAGATAGTCCATTAGCGGCTTATGAAGGATGTAACCTTACAGCTGAACTTCCTGTCGTAGCCCCACATGAAGTTTGGGTGAATTTTATTTGTGAGTTGGTTGAGAACAGCAAATCTTGCAATGATGATGTGGTTGAAATGTTCATTTACTTGATTCATCGTTGTCTCCCATTATCCATTGGGGAACGGAACCTTCTCACACGCTCAATTCGAGCCTTAAGACCACGTTTCCGACTTTTATCTTGTGCTTTGACAATGTTGCAAAATGATTCAAGTCGTCATTCCCCTGTCAAGAAAACTGTTTTGAGAGAAAGGATTTATTCTGCTTGCTTGGACTATTTCTGCCAAGGCTACTCTTGCCCTACTCAAGATTCCCTGGATCTGAGGAAGGACCTTCATGCTGTACTCAAGTTCTGGCAAATTTTACATAATGACAAAAAACACATTCGACCGTTTACGGTTGACTCTGTTCTCCTGGAAGGAAATACAAAATCATTGACACGGGCAGGGAAAGCAAATCCTGCCTTTGTAAGTTGTATTTAATCTGCTTTATCATAAGTTTTTATGTAAATAAATATTTTTTTGACCATTGTAGTTGAAAGAGACATCCTTAACGGCCACTGCAAATGAAATCCGATTTGGGGACGGATGGATGAATACAATGTATAGAAAACAACAATCGAACACTCTTCCACTACTCAAGAAGAGAAAGGAAAAATATGAAAAGGACACGATGAAAGAATACATTAAGAAACGAAATCTTAATTCTTGAGCTGTTGGCACAAGAAGTTGACATACTGGCCACTTGGCTAAATCCTCTTGGAGCCATTGAGCTCACAGTATCTGCTGAGTCTACGATATCCACTTGGAGACAAATGAAATCCTCAGAGAAGACATGGAGAGAACAAGTTCGCCTTGCTTGGGATTTGAGTCCAGTTTTTGCTGTTTACCTTCCAAGAAGGCTAAAATCTACAGAACTATCGGTTGTGAGTGAAGAAGTTTCTTCTTTGGTCCGAAATTTTCCAGAAGCTGTCATGCATCTCTCAGAGGCACTCAACTATTTGGCAACTCCAGACGTTGTTCTCAATGATTCGCCAGAGCTGAATAATATTTTGAGCTGGGCATATTGTACTCCTATTCGAGCCCTCTCATTTTTCAGTCGTCAGTATCCTCCGCATCCAATCACAGCTCAATATGCAGTGCGCATCATTATCCTCGTATCCTGCTGATGCGGTTTTGTTCTACATTCCGCAATTAGTCCAAGCTGTTAGGCATGACACGGTAAAACTTCATATTTTAAATTACTTTAATCTACATGACTAATGCATTATCTCAAAATTAGATGGGATACGTAGTAGAACTGATCAAGAACATTGCTAAGAAATCTCAATTGGTTGCTCATCAATTGATTTGGAATATGCAAACTAATATTTATTTGGACGAGGAAGGTCATCACAAGGATCGTGAGTCAATAAAAATAGTTATGAAATGATCTTTTCAGAAATTCTAAAATTCTGTACTTCTTAAATTAGCCGAAATTGGAGACATCTTGGAAAATCTAATCTCATCCATCATTTTATCTCTGTCTGGAAATGCAAAACATTTTCATGAGCGAGAATTCTCATTCTTTGAAGATGTGACTGGAATTTCTGGTGTGATTCGAAAATTTCCTAAAGGGGCAGAAAGGAAAGAAGCATGTCTGAAGGAATTGGCTAATGTTAAAGTGCGCCCGGGATGTTATCTACCTTCAAACCCTGAGGTACGCTTAGCTTGAATATAAAAATTAAATTTAGATAGTAACTGACATGACCCGAGTATTTTTGTACTTTGAATTTCAGGCACTGGTCATAGACATTGATGCTAAGAGTGGAACTCCCATGCAAAGGTAAGTTTAAAACCATTATTTCTTTTAGTTTAGTTAATAATTTTTAATTTGGTAACCAGTGCTGCGAAGGCACCCTTCCTAGCTCGTTTTAAAGTAAAGAGATGCGGAATTCGTCAAGTGGAGGCTGAAGGATTAGGAGAATCTTATGCCCCTCAACAACCACCAAGTCTAAACTCCTTGGGAGTCGAATTGTGGCAAGCTGCAATATTTAAAGTTGGAGATGACGTTCGTCAAGACATGCTTGCTTTACAAGTTATTGCACTTTTCAAGAATATATTCGAACAAGTAGATTTGGATCTCTTTTTATTCCCTTACCGAGTTGTAGCTACTGCTCCTGGGGTACGTTGATTTTAATTTCAAATGTTTAAATTCATATTACTAGTTTACCTTCAGGTTTCTTTATCCACATTATTTTGTTATTAATTTTTGGATTTATGTCAACAGAATGGAGTAATAGAATGCGTTCCAAATGCTAAGTCAAGAGATCAGCTTGGAAGATCCACGGATGTTGGTCTTTTTGAATATTTCCTCAAACAATATGGGGATCAGGATACAGAGGCATTCCAAGTTGCTCGAAGAAATTTTATTAAATCCATGGCAGCCTACAGCGTCATTGGGTTCCTTCTTCAGATCAAGGATCGTCATAATGGAAATATCATGCTTGACAATGAAGGAAATATAATACACATTGGTAAGCTGACTTGCTGATTTTAGAATTCCTTAATCTTAAATATATGCTTTCTTTCGTATGCAGATTTTGGATTCATGTTTGAGAGTTCCCCTGGTGGAAATTTGGGATTTGAACCAGACATAAAATTGACAGAAGAAATGGTGAGCATTTTTATATCGTGTCGTAGATGAATTTCTAATTATTGAATTAATTGATTCACAGTTATTGATTATGGGTGGAAATGTGAACGCCCCACCCTTCAAGTGGTTCATGCATTTGTGTGTCCAGGCTTATCTGGCTGTTCGGTAAGAAATAAAAATTAATTTGTTATTCGGGTAATTACCAATTTAATTATTATTGCAGACCATACTGTGAGTCTGTGGTGAGCTTGGTGTCACTCATGCTGGACACAGGACTCCCTTGCTTCCGTGGACAAACAATTAGATTACTTCGAGCAAGATTTAGTCCCCAGACGAGCGAACGTGATGCAGCTAACTACATGATCAGTGTCATAAATAACTCTTGTCTATCGTATCGCACTAAAACCTATGACATGATTCAATTTTATCAAAATCAAATTCCTTATTAGATGCACATACACCTAGATAGAGACTCAGCAATAGGCGACGGTGCTAATAAATTAGTTCATCGAATTCAAAACAACACACTTCAAGTATTACACATACAAATCTTAAGTACTTCTTTCTATCCTATCAAAATGATCCATGTCACATGAATATTTTTCACAATTATTGTTTAGTTTTTTTCATTCCATGATTTTGATCTGATTTCAGCGAAGTGCTAGTGCTGGAAGTTGTCGAATTTCAAGCAGAGCAGAAGCAGAGTAGTCATATTGAATAATAAATTGTACAAAAAATCGATACGCTATAATCAGATTATGTTATAAATATTAAAACTGGAAACTCATCTCATGGCCCTGCCTTATTTGAATGCAACGATCATACGATAGCGATTCTTTTATTCACAATGTAAACTTTTATCAAAAACGTTTTACAAGTTTGTGTAAAATGCACTAGTTTTTCTACTTCACGTCAATTAAGCAAGTAATAGTCGCACGTAAGGTACAAAGCATTCCAAGTAGTAGACTAAGTTATGAAAGAATTATTCATACTTACTACAAAGAACCTCACACTCACCAATGTTGGATTGACTCTAATCCAATCAGCTGAGATAATTAATCGGGCTCGGATGGATTGAACCGATTTTATGGCTATAACAAACATGTAATTACATTTTCTTAATCATAACATTAAGAATTAAAGCTCAAGAAATTGAGTTAGTGGGAAAAAAACTTAATTAACCTAAAACGATAGCTGAGCTGAGTTGTGAATTGTGAAAGACCCTAGATATTAATTAATTATTGAGTTCTTGTTGACCTACTCGTAAGAATGAGTTAATTACTGATAAGTAATTCTAAGTCTCTGGTCAACTCAATTTA
>WJEZ01001687.1:0-16309 GCA_009869925.1 Thalassaphorura encarpata
CTTAATCGGAGCATTAGACGGTACAAGTAAAAGAGATGCGAAATCTTTTCATAATAACTATAAAGGGTTTTGCGTAAAAAGCATTAAGAACTACCAATTAGGCCAGAAGGAAAAGTGGAATCCCAACTTGCTAAACTCATTTTGGGTTAATTACAGACAAATCAAAAAAATGTCAGTGACTATGTAAGCCTGAGTAGGAAGAAAGCAGAGATATTCATTCCCCCTTGTATTTGTTGAGATGTGAGGATTGCTTAAGGTTCATTTTAAATCAGTATTTTACTGCGACGGAGATTTGTGCTCCACTATAAGAACATGTCGTTTAACGGCTAATACTTTAGGAAGTTTCTGAACGTATTATTATTGAAAACAAGTGTCTTTAGAAGTGCAAGATAGTGTACTTTGAGATTAGTAGAAATTAGAGCACAGGCAGAATGTAAAAAACCTAAAGAACAGTTTGATCCAATATTAACGGGAAGAATGGGGGTAAATTTTGTACAAGAACAAGAGATGTGACACTTTTTTTTGTATAAAATGTTTTTTCGGGAATCCTGTTGCATGGATAATTGGCGTTAGGTGTTAGAAAATGAATAAGTACAGGATTGTTGTGCTTTGTGTTTGTATTTCTCGAATTTGCTAAAGTATTAAAGTGAACTCAAATTGATTTAATTAGCAAACATGTTTTTTATCATCATTAGTTTGGTGTGAAGGATAAAACTGGATTAACTTTTTAAAGCAAGTATTTCGTCACGTCCAAACTTGGATCCCCATTAAAAACTACAGACTGGAATTATGATAGTTATAACATATCACTTTGTTAAAACGAAAATTGACGTCTAAAAGTGTTCTTAAAAATGGGAAGGATTTTCTATTGGAATAGTTAATGGGGAATTGCAAATGATCCCCGCTAGCTAACTTAGGAGATTTCATATTTTTGATCAATAATAGAACCTAGGGACTAGCAGTTTAATTTCTAGTTTGTGTTTTTAACAGAAAATTAAGTTTGCTTAGATCTGTGAGTAAGTGTACATTAATATATAACTTCCTATGCACTCTAGAAGAACAGCATATCTGCGTTAACTTAGATGCATACTCAACTATTTATTCTTTTTGCGAACCCGAAATACGTGTTTAACATGCCTAATTAATGCAATTTAAAATGAATTTTTTGCCAGGAGGCTGCTATTTGCGAAATTACAATGGAATAACGCGTCATGTTGGACCAAACATAAAAAAACGAATTAGATGAAGAATTACATAGGGACTGACTTGGATTTCCTATACCAGTGGAAAGGTAATATTCTGAAGGTCATATCATTAATTTAATTTTTTCAAGAATTAGATGTTTTTGTAGAATGTTTGGATCTTTTGAATTAAAAATTGACAGAAGCAGTGAGGGATGACTGCTAAGTTAGTCGCACTTGTTTCTTAAAGTCCAAAAAGTACAAATCAGGGGGAAAAACCACACGCTAATTTGCAGTTTTCATTTTGTGACTAAATGCAAGAAAATCTAAAACGATGTAGTGTATATAGGTGTAAATGAAACAGGAATTATAAATTTCCTTATATTGTATTTGCTAAAGCTATTTTTAAACTTGTCCTTAAGACTAAAAATTCTCAGTTTTAATTAACACTGAAAGTTTTTACAGTGGATTTGACTTGCTTGTCTTCTAATTTCAATTGAAGGAAGCGAAGACGGGAACTATAATAGTTTGGCACAATAGCTTCATTATAAAATTAACCTTTAGTCGTCATAGAATTTGGTATAAAGCAAATCCTGAATAAATCTAATTGAATAAGTTCAATAGATTTGAAGTTGCTACATCACAAGAAATAGAATTAACTAGTGCCCGACTGTTGAGATTAAGACTGGGAATAGGAACTTTCACATTGTATGAGTTGAATTACAACTTTTCATTAAATTGTCTTTAAGTGTCAATATTAAAACACTAATCTTATTTTTTGTCAATCGTCTAGACAATTGTATACTAGTACAATGAGGCTCTTCAGCTGTCAATGGCATGAGCTATAATCCAGGAAGTCCAAACCTATGAAAATTGTTCTAACATTACATCTTGACAATAGTCAAATCTTTCAAATGACACAAGACTTCAAAGAGGAGAATTTTGATGGTAATTTAATAGGCATGAATAGACACTTTATGTGTCCTTTGACGTGAACTAATTGTTGTTATTGCTTCCAACTTTCTGTAGATCATCTTTTGGGTGGCTATATGAAAGTCCACTGAAGTGCCCAGAATTTTCCAGTCTGTTACAGTGTACCATTAATGCTAGGAAGAAACTTTTACCCATTGTCACACAAGCATACAAACAAATGAATAAATTACGGAGAATTTTGTTAAAAGAATCCAGTTGCGGAATTTTACCAGGTTCGTTTTGATTAAGTTTGCGAAATTGCACAGGATACATTAGCATATTATTGAATATTATGAGGGAAGTAACGTTAAATGAGTTTTCGGTGTCCGAAAAACTTTAGACTCGTCTTGCTATTGGTCCAGATCACACCTGAGTTTGCTTATGCAGACCCATGAGGAAGTAGATTTTCTATCTCATTTCTTGGAAACCCTTTACAGATACAAGAGTCTAAATTACTATAAAGTTTGGGAAGTTTTAGTTGTCTTTTAGACGGGACTCGATTAAAAATGCATGAGTGTTATCAATTTCCCGAATTTACATTTGATTTTAAATGGTCGTCATTTTCAGTCGTATTACGTATTACGCAATAAATTTCAATATGAAAATAGACTTTCAGGTAACGTGTCCAGTCTCGTATCGTCACATCAAGACAAATAAATATTCAGTCAGGAATTGCGAGTTACAAGACATGTTATCCAACGAGGCTCTTTCGTGCTTTCACCACATATTCAAAGTAATATCAAATATAAAATGCATTCCATTAATTTGGAATGCTGATAATTTAGAATTTCGCAAGTGTAGCCGAAGTCAATTGATATTTGCTCATCAATTACTCTACTTGGATTGTTTTTGGCATCTTGCTGTGATTTTCAGTTTCTCACATTACATTTTCTTCAGTCATGCAAAAATCCCAGAAATGATTATCCCAGTCTGTTTTATTGTGTGCTATACTGCGGCAATGGCTTTCCGCTGCTGTTGTTTCGAAATTTCAGTTGAAATCAAACATTTTATAAACTCCTTATTTCACATGAATCAAGAATTGGGTAATTTATAATTTCTACTATAACTTATCAGGCCTAGCCCTAATGCAGAGTTTATAATGTTTAGCAATACTTGTAAAGACGGATTTACAAAAAAGAGATGTGATTTCTACTATTATGAAACTTCTCATAATGGAACTGCACGGAATTCACATAGCTCTTTCTTTATATCTCATGATTCCAAACGTGGATTCTAATCCATACAATTATATGGGTGGTCACTCAATGTACGGCCGAATTTTATTTTCCGTCTTGAATGGAATATCACTTTACAGAACCTTCACTATAGAAACTTTTCTCGTTTGCATTGGCATTGGGTATTTAGACAGCGGGCGGAAGTGGACCAAAATGATCAGGTAATTCCATGCATTTATAGCTAAAAAATTTCCGTCTATTCTTATCTCATATTTCTAACCTTTTAGAGAGAGAATTGCAACAGGAGAAATTCCAAACAAGTTAGCAAGAGCTCACTATCGGAATATTTACATTTTGAACACTTTGTATCAAAATGCAATCGCTTCTTCCATCCTCCCTATCGGTATAAGCCTTTTGTCATTTTTATTTTTGGCTAGTGTAACTTCTGTAGTAGTATTCAATTCTATCCTCCCTACGTCAATGATGTTCATCTTGGCCATTAATCCATTTTTGAGTTTTACGTTACTTTCAATTGCAATTGGTTCTACTTATTACAATGTTCAAAGTTCAGCCAAATTGCTTGAATGCATACGTTTACATTCTTTTTCAAAAATAGAAAAACATTCCGTAAACGCATGTCCAATCATGAATATTCGAATGGGAGGTGAGAAAATTAAGAGATCTTCAATTTTAACTTCATTCCGATTTATCATTGAGTCTACGATCAATGCTGTGATGGCATCTCGTAGTTTTACAATTACACAGTAGCAAAAATAGATTAAGTTTATTCTTAAGGTCAAGTCACATAGAATGTGTGGAATTATTAATCTGTTTAGCGATCGAATCTCGTGTAACATTAGTTTCTGGAATTTACTGTTGTTCTTATGTCTACAACAAATAAAGACAGTGATTAGTGGACATGAAAATTGTTTTACAAGTTCATCTTGAATGATTAAATTGTCAAATTACTATTTGAGCAAAACGTTTACTTTAATTCCAGAATACAAAATAGAAAAGTAAGAATATTTGCGATGATGTGCTTTAGTTGACAACATCTCGTTCTTTTGTCTAGACCAGAATTCAATCTTTCACATAAATGTTGTCCACAAAAGCACTATCGTGTTTTCACCGTGTTTGTAAAGCTCAATTTGTTTTTAAGAGTATTCCTCTCATCTGGAATGAAGATAATTACGAATTTCACAGATGTGGTCGACAGCAAAAGAAGTTGACCAATTTTTTCATCGTTTTGGACACCCTATACCAATTCGTCATGGCTATCACTTACATACAATATTTGGGTTCTAGTTCTCAAAAAATTTCAAAAATGATTGTTCCATTTGGATTTCTTATAATGCACATTGCAAACGCAATCGTATCGTATTGCAGTTATCGGAATCATGTTGAAATCATGCATTTAACAAATTCTCTATTGCAGATGAATCAGAAAATGGGTACTTGACACATTTTACTATAGTTTTCATTTACATTATGGTCTTTGTAAAAATTTTAGACAAAATTTTGCCCAGCCGTGCTGAAGGGAGGGATATTACTTTCATAATTCTTCAACAAGTTGTGAATCAATATCATGGAGTGCTTCTTGCATTTTCTGCATATAATCTTCTTCCAAATATTGAATCAAATCCTTTTGATTATTTGGGTGGGCATTCTTTCTTAGGACGAATTTTATTTGTCATCATGGGTGGAATCTCTCTGTACAGACATTTTGCATTACAAGTATTTCTTATGTGTACATCAATTTGTTATTTCTATTGCGCTTGCAAGTGGCCAACTATGATCAGGTTAGAAATGATTCAAATTGTTGAGCTGAGCAATTCAGATTCATTTAATGTTTAACCTCCAGGGCCAAACTGAAACAAATGCAAATACCAATGAGCAAGGCAAGAAAGCATTATAGAAATATTTATCTTCTGAGTGCGTTATATCAAAATGCAATCTCCTCAGTCATTTGTCCAATTGCTGTTGGCCTTCTTACCATATTTTTTATAGTTGCTGTGTCTGCATCGTTAGTTTTTCGGTCAGAGTTGCCATTTCCAATCCTGGTTGCAAGTACTTCCAATATATTTGTGATTGCTGTCCTCCTAGGCATCTTTATTGTATCAACGTACCATGTGAACAAAAATTTTAAGAATCTACAGGAATGTATCAGTTCAAATTCTCAAACGAGTTGCCAAAAGTCAGAAGTATATTCATGTCCAGAGTTTAATGTTCGGATAGGGAGCGAACAAATCAAGATGTCTTCGGTTTTGAGTTCTTTTAAATTCATAATAGATTCAACAATTAGCGTAGTCCTTACATGTCAAAATCTTTTGAATTCTGTATAGCGTGCTCTAATGCCAATTTATTTGATGTGTTTTTTAATTCAGGTCCCATTGCGTTAGGTTTTACGTTTGACATCCAAAATTATCACAAATTCAGCTGGTGATGAACAATGAATTCTTGTTAGTTTTTACATCTCACGTCTTGAAACATGAAATCTCGGAAAACCAAGTAGACGAAGGTCATGCACGTGCCACACTACTAAAATATTTACAAAATGATAACCAGTCTAGACCGTAGTTTGCCGATATCTGTTTTCTGAAATCTACAAGTTCATCACAGTCGAAAATTTGCCTAATAACTTAACAGCTATTCCTTACGTATACAATGTCAGTTTGGAGAGTTAGCTCGCAATTACTTCAAGATCGACCGTCAACTCCTGACTTAGAAAGTTAAAATCATGTTGACACAAGAAGTTCTTTACTTCTTTCATGTATTTCAAGAAATATCAAATCTAAAATGTGTTCCTTTAGTTTGGAGTACTCCTAATTACTTGTTTTGTATTTGGCAATTCATAGTTCATCCTAACACGTCTTGTTCAATTCTGCTTATTAAACTCCCACAAATCATCATCCCATACTATTTTTTAAAGAATTATCCCATTCCATCTCCATCCTTCCGACATCAGGCGTATTCACAATGCCTTATGAATACATTTTTATCTCGTATGATATTTGCAATTGCAAGTAGTTTAAGAAGTCTCGTTTCTGAAAGCTCAACTGAGTTGCTGCATTGCATACAGATTAATTCTTTCTGTAAAATTGAAAAATATGAAACCAAATCCTGTCCAGTCATGAATACTCAATTGGGTGGTGAGAAAATCAAGAGATATTCTTAACCTTTTCCCAATTTATCACAGAGCACCACGACTAATGTTGTGATGACGTCTGCTGTTGTCAGCTGACTTTAGCAGTATCGTTGTACTAAGGAATTAAGAATTCATGCAAGTAATTGTAATGTTAATATCGAAAGGATGTAGCTGGAATTGTACTTGTGGTTATTAATTTAGACTAAATATATGTTCCCATTCTACTTCTTACATTGGAATACAAGGTTCAAATTGCTGCAACTTAAGTCAAACATGTAATATTAAATATTCACACCGAAATATTTTGCACAAGCTTTCACTAAACTTTCCAACTTTCTCATTTCGCTTCGTCCGTACCATCCGTAGTTCGAAGTTTAAGATAATGTTGACAAATAAATCTATTGCCTATTTTTACCGAGTATTTAACGTTCAATCATATTTAAGAAGTATTCCTTTAGTCTGGAATTCTGATTTTTGTGAATTTCGCAAATGTAATCCTAAGCAATTGTTTTTAACGTATTTGGTGTATGGTTTGGATACTTTTTTCCAGCTGATCATGGGAATTTGTTATATTCACTATTTCATTTTCGGATTATCGGAAATTTCACAAAGGAGTGTCCCATTCTGCTTCCTTTTCATGCACATCACAAATACGGCCATAACGTACTGCTGTTTTCGTAATCACATTGAAATCATGCATTTAACAAATGCTCTGCTTCAGATGAACCAAAAAATGGGTAATGAATATGCTTGTTTCACAAAATCTTTAAGCTCATGCTTTTTTCAATAATCCTTCAGAGAAATATCTACGCGACCCAGTTGAAGGACGCGATATGATCGCAATACTTGTGGAACAAGCCTTGATTCAATTTCACGGAGTGATCATTGCATTCTCTGCATATCTCCTTCTTCCAGGCATCAAATCGAATCCGTACATTTACATGGGCGGTCAGTCATTTTGCGGGCAAATTTTATTTGTGATCTTGACTGGGATGTCACTGTATAAGAATTTGGGAACATCACTTTTTCTCGTTTGTCTTTCAATTGGTTATCTCGACTGTGCGCGAAGGTGGACGAAACTGATTAGGTTAGAATCCTTATTACTTTATTCAATTCAAGCAAATATGTTTTTATAATTGTATTGCAGAGAGAAAATTGAGCGCAACGAAATACAAGTGCAAAACGCACGAAAACACTACAGAAATATTTATGTCCTGAATACTCTTTATCAAAATGCAATTTCTTCAGTAATTTGTCCAGCAAGCATTAGCATGCTCACTATATTTTTTGTGGCTTGTACATCAGGACCTTTAGTCTTGGGCTCACTGCTACCATTTCCTATTCTTGTTGCCAGTATTTCCAATATGTTTGTGACGGCCATCCTGTTGGGTATTTTTATTGGCTCAACATACTACGTGAATAGAAATTCCAAGAATCTACTGGAATGTATATCTGCAAATTCATTTACACGCTGCCAGAGATCAGCGGTCCATCTATGCCCAGAGCTGAATCTTAGAATTGGAACTGAAAAAATCAAAAAGTCTTCAATTTTGACCTCTTTCAAATTTATTATTGATTCCACCATTAGCGTTGTTTTGGGATATCGAAGTTTTTTAAGTTCAGCGTAGTGTGCAAAGATTCACTAAATTTGGAAGTTAATGAAGTTAAGCAAGGCGTTATGTACCTATATTATATTTAAAAACGGTAGTTTGTGTCAGTTTCTATTAAATCACGAATAAAATGTTCCTTCTACATCTGTATTATCATAATATAATGTAAGAAATAATTGCTCATGTAAAGAAACGGCGAAGTTTATCCTTGTTCCATTAAATTTTCAAATTTCTCGCATAACTCTTGTCATTATTTGGTAATCCCATCTAAAATTTTCTCAGAGAATTGGCTGACGTAAATGTTCAGATTACAACATTTAACAAGGAATGGTAATTTAATTTTAAGACTTTGCTGGCAATACATTTTGATGTTATTAACTGTTTAGTACGCTTATAATTTTTACTATAGGATGAGCCATAGTTATTCAATACTATTCTATATTAAATTGGAAAGTCCATTCCATGAGGTGACAAGTCAGTATCATGTTTGCATCCTTCGTTATTTCATACCCTGTTTCGCTGAAAAATTCCTTGAATTATGCAAATCTACCACAGCTTGGAAAATGAAAATATTTAAAGTTCTAGCTTCAATAGCACCACGACACTTTAAAACTACATTTGAGTACTACCACCTTTACTTTTGTATAACATGTTGGGCCCGTGTTCAACCATTTCAAGTTCAAGATCACCTGAATTCTACTTCATCAAGAATAATCTACTTGAGGAACAGCTTGATTTATCCTTTTAGCTTTTTCGTATTTTGTCACAATCAAAATCACAATCAAAGAAGACGAGCTTCAGAAGCAATAGTTCTATTAATGGTCAGCATTCTTACGTTGGGTACGTTCATTTTGTAGAAAAACGAATCATCATTACTTTCTTAACTCTACCATATACGTCACTTATGAAATCGGCTAATTCCTTCTTGGGACAAGCTAAAGGAAAGGCTGGACCAGCATTAATTGACATTCCTACTCATACTTTAAGTAGCAATTTGTGTAAATGATAGAGCTCAAACCTCCGCTTAATCAACAAACAACACCATGGAGTCGTGAATTCTAAATTCTTTAACCCAAATGAGACTGCAAATGTTTCTCTGCAAAGAATTCTGTTATCAATTAATTACAGTCGTATATGCATTATTTAAAACAGAATTCATTTCTCATGGCTCTCTTTAATCAATGAGTTGTCTTTTTTGGAACGTGAGTAGTTTGGTTAAATTTTCGCATTTGGAGCAGGCTTGTCAAAATCTTCATAAAGTATTTGCTAACTTTCCCGCTGCCTTTGACGCAAAATAGAGAAAATTTATGCCGATTCAGAGGTAGATATTAGAAGACAACAACATGCAAAAAGTGAAATTGCCAACCTTTAGGATAGTTGTACATTTATTTCAAAGTCTTATAAAGCAAATCGACTCATTAGTGTGTTACATTCCAAGTTATCAAGTCGCAAAATCTCCACGCGTTAGTTTCACGTTCATGAAAGCTTACAACTCTGCATGAGACTATTTTGGAATAAAATAATCCAATTTGGCCTTTAGTTTAAATATCGTTCATTCTATGAAAATATCGACATTCGACCAAACATGTTAAGTAAAAAAACCTTGTCCTGGTTTTATCTCGTCTTCGAGGTATTGTCCAATTTAAAAAGTATTCCTTTAACTTGGAATATAGATTTCTGCGAATTTCATCGATGTGACTCTAAACAAATTATTCCCACGTACATACTGTTTTGTGTGGATATTACTTATCAATCGACGATGGCTCTGAGCTACTTGCATTATTTCGTATTCAGTTCTCCTAAAATATCCCAAATGAGTGTCCCATTCTGTTTTCTTGCATTGCACATAACGAACATAGTTTTAACATATTGCTGCTTTTGGAAACATACAGAAATCATGCATTTTATCAATCCTCTGCTCAAGATGAACCAAAAAATTGGTAATTGAAAACTTAAAACTTTATTTCAATTTTTGATAATTAATTTTATGAAATCGAAGCAAAAAGTATGAAGACCTGCGCCAAACATTATTCCAGCTCTGCTAAAACAAATGTTAATTCAATATCATGGAGTGATTGTTGCATTTTCTGCGTATCTTCTCATTCCAAATATAAAGTCTAATCCTTATGATTACATGGGTGGTCATGCAATCTATGGACGAATTTTATTTGTGATCATAAATGGAATCTCACTCTACAGAAATTTTGGAATGGACGCATTTCTTCTTTTCATTGCGATTGGTTATCTCAATTGCGGGTACAGGTGGACAACTATGATCAGGTTCCGGTTTAATCTCAATTTTTTTAACGTTTGCGTCCTTGAAAAATATAAACTCGTCATTGGTTTTCAGGGAGAAAACGGAACGAGGAGAAATAAGAATTGAAACAACAAGAAAACTCTACAGAAATATTTATCTTCTCAGCACTCTTTATCAAAATGCTATTTCATCATTTAATTGTCCATTTATTATTGTCATTCTGACTTTATTCTTTGTCGTTTGTACATCTGCAGCCTTAGTTCTGGGATCATTGTTACCCTTACCCATTCTTGTTAACAGCATTTCCAACATGATTGTGACTGCAACTTTGTTAGGAATTTTTATAGGCTCAACGTATCATGTCAATAGAAACGCAAAAAGATTACGTGAATATTTATACATAAATTCTCACTCTCGCTCAGAAATGTTATCAGTTGGCCTTTGCCCACCTTTGAATATTCGAATAGGAAGTGAAAAAATCAAAAAGTCTTCAATATTGACATCATTTAGATTCGTAATAGATTCGACGATCAGTGTTGTTCTTGCGTGTCGTGGTATGAATTCTGCCTAAGATTATATTGTGTAGATTTCTTTGGCTTTATAAAATTCATGTGTATAAATGCGCAATTAAATTTAGTGGAACAACTCTATAGCAGTGTAAAATTATCCGGATCCAACAGATAAATGGACATGTTACAAGAATACACGTTTATAATACAAGTTTCTCAGTTCGAGTTTTCTCGTACTTTAAATTTTATATGAGGAATGAATTATATTTAGACAGCCTGGACAATTTGAGTAAGGAATCTTGGATTGGGTATTTATTTTGCAGCGCTAGCTTTCGCATAAGCAATTTCACAATATTCTGCATAAAATGTTGAGTGAAAAAGTGCTCGTGTATTTCTACCGTGTCTTTAGAGTTTTATCCCACCTGAACTGTATTCCCCTCAATTGGAATCCTGATCTTTGCGAGTTTTACAGACGTAATCATAAACAAGTTATTTTTTCTTACATGCTATTCGGTTTGGATTGTTTTTATAAGATTAATTTCATTCTCATTAACTTGCATTACGTAATGTTCAGTTCACCTGATATTTCACAAACTCTTGCCCCATTCTGTTTCATTACGGCGTATACAACAGCCATGATTTTTAACTACTGTTCAATTCAAAGGCACGTGGAAATGATGCATTTTGTAAATGCTTTGCTTCAGATGAACCAAAGGATGGGTAAAAGATTATGAGTTAATAGTTTTAGAATTCATTAATAATGAGTAATTTCAGGAAAAATTATTGACACGAGCGTTGAACCTCAAGGAAGAGACGTGATTCTAATTTTAGTGAAACAAATCATATCACAATTTCATGGGATCATCATTGTAATTTTTATTTACTATCTGTTTCCAAACGTTGATGCTAATCCATGGATATATATGTGCGGAAACTCATTTTATGGTCAGATCATGTTTGCCATTGCAAATGCAATATCGGTGCATAGAAGTTTTACTTTGGAAGTTTTTCTGGTTCTCACTGGAATTGGCTACTTGGACTGTGGTCGAAGGTGGACAATTTTGATAAGGTATATAAACGAAACACCCAAAATGAAAATTCCGATTCAATGCAAATAATTTTTTTTTGCAGGAAGCAACTGGCCCGTGGGGAAATGACAATAATTACAGCTAGAAAACTCTACACAAACATTTACATTCTAAATACCCTTTATCAAAATGCCATCTCATACGTCCTTTGTCCTATCGCAATAGGCCTTTGCAGTTTTTTGTTCACGGCTTGCATGGTCGGACTCGTCGTGTTCAGCTCTAAACTGGCTTGGCCTCTTATCCTTACAGACATTTCCAATCTTCTAATCACATCAGTTTTATTAGCTATCGTTATCTGCTCAAACGTATCTAGTGACCAGAAACTCAAATGATTTGCGTTGTTGCATTTATTCGCATTCGTTTACACGGACTGAACGATTAATTCTCAACTTATGTCCGGAATTGAACATTCGTATAGGAAGTGAGAAAATTAAGAGATCTTCAATTTTAACTTCTTTTCGTTTCATAACAGAAACCACAATTAGTGTTATTTTAGCATGTCATACTTTCAATACTCGGGATAATACCCGTTGAATAAATCCATTCTATTAATCAAGAAGTAATTGAGTGTTGAAATTAATAATTATTCAATTCTATTTAAACTGGTTTTTCTTTTGTGGGAAATCGTGTTCATTTTAGTTTCTTTCATTAAATGTTCGCATTTCATTCCACTCGTTCTGAAATTAGTCTAATAAATTATTTTGTAAACGTTGCGGTTTGGTTTACCAATAGAATTTCTAGAACAGTAATGTTAGATGATGAAAGAGAAAGCATTTTACAAGGGACAGTTTCATTAATTCATCAAAATGAAATGTTTGATTTCGAGGGAAATAACTAAACATGTAAAATTGAAATTTAATATCTTTGTTTTGAAGTTCAAAACATACTGAACTGGCACGAGTATTGTACATGCTGTATAAAGTAAGCCATGTCTTAGTCAAGGCCAGGGTTGTGATACGGTCAAGGTTCAATAGTAGGCCAAAATCTAATCGTTGAATTTAGATACCGTATTCAGTTCTGATTTGCAAGTGATTCTGGCTGGTACTACATTCTTAACTTAAAAACTTGGAATCAAAAATGTTAGATAAAAATATACTTGGGTATTTGTACAAACTATTTGAATTCGTGTCCTGTACGAGGAGTGTCCCTGCCAGTTGGAACAAAGATAAGCACTCATTTCAATCCTACTCTTCAGGTTTATCCAATATTTTCAGTTACGTCATATATTTTACTGACATTATGTTCCATAATGTCTGCATTTACACTTTTTCTCAAATTCTTGAGCTTGATGGGAATGATATAAATAAAATTATGATTCCGATAACATTCATCGCCTGTCACATTAGTTGTTTAATTTTGAATACATTCAGTTTTCGATACAAATCAGATCTAACTCAATTTGCAAACGCCTTTCTTCAAATGAACGTCAGAATGAGTACGTTAATTTTAAATTGTAGTGTAAACAAAAATGTATAATTTTTGCGTTGTTTACTTCGCTCACAGGTCAAATCCCTGGCCTCTACACTTACACGAACTCAGGAAGAAAAACTCTCTTAAAAATTGTTCAAGCACTTGCGTTGAACTTTCTCGGGCTTCCATTCCTGGCCGAACTCTACCTTCTCCTTCCATATTTTCAGGCAAATTTCTGCGAATGCATGGGTAGAGGAGAATTTTATGGGGAAATAATTTGTCGACTTGGATTTATCATGTCCGCAGCTAAGGTTGGAATGCTTGGTTTCTTTTTGGTCATTTTGAGCATTGTCTATTTGAGCTGTGGACGTTGGTGGTTGGCTTTCATAAGGTAATTTTTTCATTTCATTGTCCACACTGATAAAAGGTCTAATTATTTCAATTGCAGAGAAGAGTTGATGAATAGCAAAGTGGATCTAAAAGCTGCAAGACGCTTTTACAGGGAATTATACATCTTAAATACACTGTACCAAAATGCTTTAACCACATTTGTCCAAACAATCATAGTTTGTATGGGATCTGGTTTAGTTATTGGATTTGTGACCTTGATTGTGTTATTTTATCGGATGTTGCCGGTGATACTTGTGATAAATTTAGCATGTTCGTGGGTTACAGTGATTCTGTTAGTCACTATGATGGTACAACAGAATTACGGTATTGTACGCAATGCCTATAGGCTTAAGCTATTGTTACATTCTATATCATTTGGAAAAGTTAGCAGAATTGAATTGTACTCGTGCCCAAAACTAAAAATTCGATTAGGTTCAATGTATCAAATTAATCGGTTTTCACTCCTGCTGCTGTACCGATTCATACTCGAAACAACGATTACTTTGCTACTGCTAGCACTGGAAGGTCCCTCTAAATATGTGCATGCTTAAATTTTCTAATTTTCTGAAACTCACCAGACATCTATAAACTTTGACCTAATTAACCGCGAATAAAGCAAATATCTTTTCAATGTTTTAATACTAGAAATCTTCTCATTTTATTTCAAGTTTGCTATGAAAATTTATGCAGAAGAAAGTTTTTGAGAAAAAGTTTACGGGTCTGCGACGTTTTTGGTCTTTCCCTTTTATTCATTAGTAATAAGTTATTATTTAAGATTTTATTATAATCTGATTCATTCAAACCACGTGTATTCATAACATGCTCTAGTTGGTTATACCTGTTGATTTAAAAATATATATTTTGACAAAGTACTGTTTTCTCGAAAGGAATTGATTGTATCTATTTATTTACTAATGAATCACTACTAAATTAAATTATATCGCGTGCATTTGTCATGTTTTAAAACAACACTTTTGTTTTTGTCCATTGTTATTTGTCTTTCTCCCTAACCAGAAACTTAAATTGTTCTAATAAATTAGATTCATCAAAAATGAGGTTGTAGCACTAGTACCAGTACGTTGCCAATGTGAGCATGAATTAAGAAAATTTTGACCTTGTAGCACTGAAAAGAGGTTAAGATTTTAGTTTTCCACATAGTTCCGCGTTCCGAATCGCTTACTCATACCGACTCATGAAAAGTTCTGACGAGCTTTAGAAAGTTTGGGTTTATTTAGGACTTTCAACACGGCTACAACCGTACCTCCTTTATAACTAATCAGTCCTTCATTATCCGTACAACCATCCAGAAGTAGTAAAATTTCTCGTTGACCTTAGTAAAATTGCCACGCGTGTTAAACCCTAACACGGACAAACCATCACCAATGGCAGAAGCAGCAAAAGTAGACGACACCCCGGAATCCCTTATCATGGCTGCTACATCGTCTACGCCGAATCTAGCCACTTCTTCTGGTGGCAAGAAGAAAACGCGTAAGGTTCAAAAGAATTTGGTTATTATTGGAGATGGAGGATGTGGAAAATCCTATTTGGTCAATGTTTGGATGAAAGGAATATATCCATCGATGTATCGCCCTACGGTTTTTGATGATTACGTCAGAGAAGTCGAAATTGATGATGGGAAGGTGGCGACAATAGTGGAGTTGGTTGTGAAGGATACAGCAGGGCAAGAGGATTTTGACGCTCTTCGCCCATACTCTTACATACATGGCGATGTCATTGCAATTTGCTTTGGTGTCAATTCACTTGATTCACTTGAGAATGTTTGGAACAAATGGGTTGGAGAAGTTCAAAAATATTGCATGCATGTTCCCGTCGTACTGGTGGCCAACAAGAGTGATTTGCGAATTGATGAAGGAAACTTGAAAATGAAGAACGTGCGTCTTGTGACCGAAGCAGAAGGGCTTCAAATGGCTAATCGCATTAATGCTGCAGCATATATTGAGTGCTCCGCCAAGACGAAAGAAAATGTTGACCTCGTGTTCGAGACAATTGCTCGTGCAGCTATTTCCGCTGAGATTGGTGAGAAGAAAGCCAAGAAGAAGAAATCACGTTGCGAGACCATCTAAATTTGATATCAACAACAAAGTCAAATTACTCTATGAAACTACAAAATGCAGAATGCCAAGAAATCAGCAGCAAAATTCAATTAAGCAAACTGAAATCATTGAATTAACTCTGAAGGGAAACGTAGAGCTGTAGCTGTGTGTACGGTGAAACCATTTAGTTTGAACTTGGAAGGAAAATGAACTGGAAGAAAGTTTTATATTTTTAAGTACTACACATGTGTATAAATCGATAGTTAAATATTTATTGAAGATATTACTATTATTTTTAGATTATAGGTACGTTTTGAGTTGGGGTTCATTAAGATTAGAATGAAATAAAATTACTACGGTTGGAGTAAACGTATATTTCCCATCGAACTGAAAATTTCAAAGTTCCGACTTTTTTGCAGGTTAGGTTACGTAAGATTAGTTCGGGATTCAGAGAGGAAATATTTTCACCTAACCTAACCTAGCCTAGCCTAGCCTAACCTAACCTAACCTAACTTAAC